>SNQJ01S0020462.1:60716-87022 GCA_010110895.2 Picea sitchensis
ATTGTATTCTGAGAGAGGAGACTGTGAGAGAAAGAAGAGGAAGTTACAACGGGTTTTTCTGTAGGTTGTATCCCTTCATTTGCTGGATAATAATAAAGGAAGGACCTGGCAATTTATCCGGTGGACGTAGCCCACACTGGGTGAACCACGTAAATCTGTGTCTCTCTTGTATTTTGTGTCTTCTGTGTTTTGTTTCTGCATTTGTTTTATTTTATTGCTCCGCGGTCCTGTTTTTCTAACATGAGATTCATTTTTGGCAGTTTGGAAAGTGGATCATATCGATGTTTGAAATTCATTTTTGGTAGTTTGGAAAGTGGATCAAATCGATGGTCGAGATTCATTTTTAGCAGTTTGGAAAGTGGATTAGATCGACAATCAAGATTCATATTTGACAGTTTGGAAAGTGGATCGAATAGATGGTCGAGATTAATTTTTGGTAGTTTGGAAAGCGTAGTAGACTGATGGTCAGATCAAATTTCTTTTCGAAGTGTTTCATCCTCCAAAAAAAAATGTTGATGGCCGATGGTTGGATCAATGAGACTAGCAAGGTGTTTTGTTCATCCAAGAGAAGTTGTCAATCACTGATAAAGAAAAGAGGATGATGACGTGTCATACCATGTCATCATCCAGATGTTATGCCACATCAACCATGTTGCCACATCGACATCCACATGTCATGCCATGTCGACATACACACATCATACCACGTCAGTTTAGTTTCCACTTCATCCAAGAAAATGATGATGACCAATGGTCAGGTCATCGGAATTGGCGAACTGATTTTGTATGCCAATAGGTCCAAGGGTCGATGGTCAATGGTCAGGTCGACCGGTTTAGCGATGTCTTGCAAAATTGATTGTCAAAGGAAATTGCTAATGGCCAATGTTTAGGTTGGGAAAATTGGTAGGGTGTTTCACGCTTCTAAAGGAAATCATCGATTGCGAATCACTGATGGATATCAGATCAATGGTTCAGATTCCTTCGACTTGGGTGATCAACAATGGCCTAATTGACATTTTCAAGTTGTCAAAAGTCATAAGAACTTGGTATACCATTGATACACCTAGTATTTTCACCTTAAATATAACAAATTAGAGAGATATTTTCAACGAGATATTCTGGGCGCAAAACAGAGCTCGTATGAGAAAATTACAATTGAAACAATTAAGGGTATAATTTTGGCATTAATTTACCTCCCGAAGCTATAACTCCTAGATTAGAAGTCTATTTGGGGAACATAAGTTTTCTACGGAAACATTATGAACCATAGAATTCATTGATTGAACCATATTTGGAATCTTGGTATGTAGAAATGTGTAGGAAGAGAAAGAAGACACATGTATCATACAAGGATAAAATGGGAAAACAATCAAAAACTTATGTAGGCCATAACTACCAACCCAGAGCCCAGATGAAGGGGACAATTTGACAGATTTTTCAGAAGGTAGTCATGAATATAACCAAATGTAATTATTCCAAAATTCCAAAGAAGTTAGTGTAGGGATGCTTAAGCAGGGCTAAAACTGCTAAGCTAGGAAAAAGTGCAAAAAAGACAAAGTTGTCTTTTCCAGA
Organism: Picea sitchensis; assembly: GCA_010110895.2. Taxonomy (NCBI): domain Eukaryota; kingdom Viridiplantae; phylum Streptophyta; class Pinopsida; order Pinales; family Pinaceae; genus Picea; species Picea sitchensis. The sequence continues at coordinate 62,289 of SNQJ01S0020462.1, forward strand.
TTGTTGTAGATTTTGATGGAGCATCAATTTGATAATCTGAGAGTTTTTTTGAATTCAATTTCAATAGTATTATTTTTGTCACAAATAAATTTTTCCTTGATTCCTAACATATTTACCTCTATAAGTGGAAAAAGTTGGTGTTTGAGATTATTTGCACCAGGAAGAAAGGTGCACAGAAGGGGTAAAATTGGAAATATTCAAGTGACCATAAATTTATGCCCGGAGCTTAGAATTGAGCAAGAAAGTAATCATTGGAATATATCATATAGGAGGGTTCAAATATTCCTTCCAATTTAGTGTTGAAACAAATGTTTCTCAAGGGATCAGAAGGAAGGTGACTAGTGGTCTTGAAGGACATCATTGAGCAAAGTGGGATTTTTAGGAAGCCATAAATTTTAGCCCATAAATCAGATTGAAGCATGAGTATGGTCCTTGGAAAGATAATATGTAAGGTAACCATCCCCCAACTGGGTCACGYCATTGCTAAAATTACCAAATAAAATTTATGATATTAAATCTAACTGCGGAAATAACACACAACATGACATTTTAACTCATGCAACTATATGTACTGAATAAAAACATAAATACAATTACTTTAAATGTGAAAAAAAATAGTTAAACCCATACAACAACATTCAACCACACAATGTATATTCATGTGCATCAATATACTCATAACAAGTAACATTAACCAAGTATAACTCAGAGTAATACACACAACAATTATATGATTCAACATTTTACATGAATAACATAGAAAATACGAACACTTGTCATAAGAAATATGAAACCCATTGTTGAGGATGGATGTTCCTCCCAATCATAGACTTGTTGTTTTGGTTCCCAATAGCAAGTCACCCCCGAGCTGTGACTACAAATCCACAAGAGATAATGGTCCCTAAGGCTGACTAATGTCCCCCTCTCAATAGTCAAATCCTCATAGCTAATTCCATTCCACCAACTCTCTTCCCCTCAACCTGCACAACCCAAAGGATGGAAACCCATTCACTTCTCACATTCCCTTAGGAATTTCCACTCCCCTCGAGGGATTCCAACAAATGTAGGACAATAATTCTACTTGTTGGGACCTCAGGAATTCTACAACTACAATACGAATTCACCCAGCAACAAAACACATGCTTCCTTGGCGAATTTCAAACAACACGTTACTCCTAGGCACACAACCTCTTTATCCATGAATTTTCAACTCCAAACAACTGCAAAACTTTCCCAAAACAACTATCTTCAAGCTTCAACACTCAAAAATTCTTTTTTGGCTATAAAGCTCCATGAAAAAACGTCTCTCTATCTAAAAACGTTAATCTGTAATTTTGGTCTCCTACCCATGCAAATTTCCTCCCTTTCTCTTGCTTGTTTGACTTGCACTCTTTCCCAAGTTGATTTCACTCAACCCCTATCCTCTCAATAACTATGGTAAGTGACTCTCACACCAACCCTCTTACATGAATACAATGATTGGAAGGTTCATGGTAAGGATGATTTAGAAAGAAATGGGTTGGGTTTAATAAGTATGGGTAAACTCTCCCCCTTGGACCCCTTCCCTCTCTCGTAGATACTTAGCCCCTAAATCTCCGTCCGTGTCCATCTGCAGCTGGCGATACATTTTATTCATTATACTCAATTTACATCATTTACATATTACATCGCTTTGGCTCTTGTCCATACATTACATTTAATATACATCGCTAGTTTGGGGTTTGGAAACGTGGGTGTTACATTCCCCTCCCCTACAATCTGCACTATCCTTAGTGAACATAACCATATAGTTTAGACATTGACATGTTTTTGAGGGGTCTAAATTCCCTTTAACTCAATAGTAAGAATCACACCCAGAGACGAGGCCCAATTAGAATCTTCTCTATTTGGTGTAGCGTGATTCTCCAGATTGTTAGTCCAGTGAGTTTCAATGGGATTTAATTGGTTCCAGAAATGTTTTCCTTCTAACTATGTATATATATATTTTTAGGCTTAATTATTTACTATCCAAGCATGCAAGAAATATAAATAACTTAAATGATTAAATTATGAAGAAAACCAGGCGTAGGATAAGCTTCATCCAATGGTATATAAACAATATCCAAGCCTAACCAACATTAGTAATACTACTACTATTGATCAAGTGACAAATATTGTTTAAGAAAAGAAATAAGTGGTATGCACGGAATCACATATAAGGACAAATAAGCTAGAAGTAATTCTACATATTGTTCACTTGTAATACATTAAAAAACCATCGATTTCTAACCAACATTCAACCAACATTGATCAAGTGACAAATATTGTTTAAGAAAAGAAAGAAGTGGTATGCACGAAATCACATATAAGGACAAATAAGCTAGAAGTAATTCTACATATTGTTCACTTGTAATACATTAAAAAACCATCGATTTCTAACCAACATTCAATCAACAACTATAATCATTCAAGATAACTCAAAATAATCATGATATTGAAAGGAATGTAGTTGATAATAGGACATAGAACAATCCACAGATCAAGTTTTCATCCACAAACTTAGCAAAATTTGTCTCTGTCTCTATTCGAGCTTCTTAATTTATCAAACTTCAAAATAATTCCCAGCTTAATTATCCAGTTCTTACAAAAACCATTGACCCTTCAAACTGATGTCAATATATTTATTATAAAAATAAATATACTAAAAATATCTTAAAGTTCACTTAAAGTAAAGAAAACAAATAACAGAGTGGACTAATCCACGTGTATGCTTCCAGTGATATTTCAGTCATCTCAACATATTTGAGTTGTCATATTCAGACCATTGGACACAAATATCTTCACAAGTATGGAGGTAAGGGAATCAATTTTGCTCCATTTGCATGTTGAGCTCATATTTCATCTCCATCACTTGGTGTTTGAATCAGTCTATCTTCGCACTCAAGTACCTCAAGACTAATGATTCTCCTATCGGCACGTCGACAAACTTTCTCACTTGTCCTCTTTCAAAAGTTGTAATTTCGAGAATACCGGCTTCAAACTTCCGATCCTTCTCCACAAGATGCTTGACTACATCGTTGAGGTCTACGAAGTATTCAAGCATACTGAACTCATGAAGTTGAATATCCCTTATTTTCTAGTTTATTTCTTCCCAATTCCCGAGGCACTCTTCCCACCTATCCTGGATCCTTTGTTGCAGTTCCCCCACTAGCCGCATCCAATACTCTTCCGCTTTCCAGAATCTTGTTAGGATATCACCTGTAAGTGTTTTGATGCCATTTTTCTCCTCACCTCAACCCTTTTGGATTTCCCTAATATAATCGATCTGAGACAAATTATTGTGTGACCTTTCAGACCATCTCATCATATATTTATGCGCTATCATCCCTAGCAAGGTCTCTTCCTGGTAGATTACAACTTGGGCCATAAATATATCCCTTTCTATCTTGAATTGTTGGTGTCCTTCTTGGAACTTATCTCTCATGAAAATAATCGCCCGAGTGATGTCACAATAGTATTTGACCTGGTGCCTGAGATGCTCAAGTTCTCTCCTCATGGACTCTGCTTCCCACTCGTCTTATTTTTCTCTATCAATGGTGGCACTAGATATGGCCATTCCAACTCCTAGTAGTTCACTTACTTTGGAATGCTTGGCATAAAACAAGGTTTCTTTTGTAGTAATCATTATTGCACTATCTAAAGTGAGTCTTATCTTCTTGCTAGTTCTTTTGACCACCACCTGTCTCTTCCTATCATATGCTATAACCTAGACATCGACTACCTCATCAACTAGTTCTGGGATTTGTTGGTCACCCCATGAAATAATGTTTCCTAGATTACCAGGAGTGTGAAAATGTTCTACAAATGGCTCCTTACCTTTTTTCAATTGCTGGTATTTGGTTACCGACATTTTCTTCCTCTTCACCTGTTTTTTTCTCTTGGCATTAAGCTGTAGAAGGCTACCCTGTACCATCACTCAGTTCTGTCTATGCATTTGTGGGAATTTTTTTGTTTACTTGGTGTCAATAGTTCTTTTGAACACATTCTATGTTATTTCTATTGATGATGGTGTTATTCCTTTAGGTGGAGAAGGATTCAGATGATCTGTTGTAGTTCTTTCAGTCTGCTTATCAATACCTTGTTCTTCATATCCCTCACTTCTAAGTGTGTCATCTCCAAATTGTTCCCCAACATCTAATTTTTCTCCATTTTATTCTCTATCCACAGTCTTTTCCTTGTAAATGGACCCTTAATTTTTACTTTCAATTTTCTCTTATTAAGCCTCTCCCGGTTCTTTTCCACGACCTTTATCATATCCAATGTCCTTTCCTTCTGAGGTGACATCTCCCAACCCATGTTCTTCTTTCTCATCCTCTTGATTACCTTCTCTCGTGTTTTGAGGCTGTGATTCTTGTTATGGGTGAGTGGTGACATTTTTAGTTCTATCTAGGGTTGTGGATGCATCCATAAGCTACGTTTCTTGGTATGGATGGGTGTTTTGTATTTCTATACTGGCCTCATTGATAATTGGGACCGTTGAATTATCCATGTCCTTGTTGTCATCATCATAAATCGTTATTAGATCAACAATTATCGGTGCCAATATGCTCCTACCTGGTGTCCTTGTCAAAGTTTCAACTATCAATCCAGGCTCTGATTTTCCTAATTGTATATGTTCCATATTTGGTTGATCATTGTCTCCCCCAGGTGAGGTTTCTCTCGGGTTTTTTCACTTATTCTCTCATATGTACCTCTATAAGGGTTATTATCGGTGGCCCCAATGATTGAATAGTTGGATTCTAGTCATGCTCATGAAACATTTTCTTTGCTTATGCTAGAAATCTTTCTGCTTTAGCTTTCCTTGCTGCTTGTCCCACATTTTCCCCTTGTTATTATATAGCTGCTTCTGCTATTTGTTCTATCAATGTGCTTGTAAAGTTGCTTCTGATATTTGTTCTATCAATTCTACTTGCTCATATGTTGACATGGCCTTAAATCGGGTTAAACCTTAATTTTCTTTCCTCTGTAGGATTTCCTCCCAATCTCAAGAATTTTCAGTGAATATTTCGTCCTCAAAACTATCATGTGCATATGGCCAATGAGACACTACTTGACCAACATGTTGGGCCACTAATTTCTTGGGATCATGTTTCTGATATCTGCCTGTATAAAACCTATACTCTACATGCTTTTGATCTTCTTACCTGGCCTGCGTGGTGTCTTTTACAAAGTAATAAACTACATAGAAACCGTATGGAATAAAGGCTCTTTTATTATATTTTACTGAGGCATTAAAACCTTGCAAAATAGTTTGGTAAAAAATTTCCCCCGGTACTAGCCTGTCTGGTACATGAGTTGGCAGCAGGTGTGGGGCCCCAGTGGCTCCAAAATTTTTGAGGTAAGTACTTTCTCCTCTAGATACCAATGTCCTATCCTGGAGATGACATTTTTTGCAGCATCATAAAGTCTTGGAAAAATTTTCTTGAAATTTATGGAATATACCCTAGCTAGGAATTCATCACAAATTGCAGCATAAGACTTATTATACCTATTTTCCCACAAAATGCTAAAATAAATGTGGAAAAATAACTCTGAAACATGACAACTTAAGCCTAGTATTGGAAATACGTTCCTATCACATATTGCATCTAATAGATAATATGTCATAAAAAAAGGCAGAGACCTCTCTTGCATTCGGTTTCTATGTTCCTCCACTCTAATACTAAATTATTTTGAAATAATAGCACCCTAGTTGAAAACACTTCTAGACATAACTATGGTGTATTCCAAGGGCATCCATTCTTCTGAAAAATTGGAGCAATCCCTTTCTCCATTTAATCAACATATCAAAGTTATCAGAAACAAGTAGGGTTCTCTAAGATTTATGGTATTGTACCATCTCGAGGCTCTGTTCACAAATTTCCTGTCCTCCTTCCACCAGGATGCCAACAATTTGATGGTGTTTTGTTTTTCATAAAATTTGACCACAAAATTAGTGTTGAGCCTAACCTTAGGGTCTCTAAGATTATAATAATTTATTATCTCTACCGACAAAAACACACCAACACACTGCATGCCTACATCGTTTATTAAACATTTATTGGCATTGGTGTGGTTGATTATCCACTCTAAGGATTCCACACAAGGAAACACATGGATCTTAGATGCCAACATGTATAACAATTACAATTTGACGTTCTAAAAAACTTGATCATCCAATAACCTTACATCTGGATCACTATGGGGAGTAAACTCAGGAAAATAATCACTATGAATCTTATTATATAACTCAAGGCAGATAGGCAGAGGTACCTTAGATGTCATGCTTGGGCTGTGTCTCTGTAGAGTGGTGGTGGAGCTAGAAGTTTCTTCTACATTTTGATCACTAGCTCTATCTTAGGCATGGGTTCCAACTCTACAACAACAACTAGACTCAAAGCCTCACCAACCTGCATATTCTTCCCCTTTGGCGTCTTAGATGATCGATGGATTGTTGGTCGGTGATGAGACATTTTCCCTATAAAACACAATGTAATTAAATTCTCCATCGATCAAAGACAATGAGATGATTTATAAATGAAAACAATACCTAAGAAGACCAAGAGTTCATTTGAATGAGCGCAACACTTGGTTCTTCAAGAGATATTGTTGCGCGATGCTCTATATCGCTCTATGAAAACAATACTAAAATGAAAGAACCAAATCGAATTCAAATACCTTGTCTCCGTCAGTCCCATCCAAATTCACCATTATTGAGTACATGACAATGCTTGCAGATCTTCAGAAATTAAATACGTCATCCGCGCCATGCTCTGGAGTTAATGTGCTACGCTAATCTTCGACACAAAGGGAACGTTAAGTTAGTCTATCGGAAATATCGAACAATGATCGGTGACACGCAATAATTACTAATATCGGGGATCGAGGATGTTTTCCGTGAGGGTTTCTCGTAATCCAATAAAATTGCAAACCATACATGATGATGTGGAAGGTGACATGGCTTATGCTGAGGTGGCATGGCTGACGTGGAACTACATATGTGGCCTTTCATTGAGCCAAGATTGGGAAAATTGTCGCTTGAGTCATCTACGACCGGGATTAGCTCCTCGCATTGACTATTTTCATAAGCGCCCGTTAAGCATCAGGGAAGTCAATAATTGACTGGGAGTCTTTGATAAGTTTTGAAAATACTAAGTCTTGAACCCATTTTCTCAGCATCGAAACCATCTAGACCTTTCTCCCTTCTAGTGATAATCCATATTAAGCCCAGGACTTGACCAAAATAAACAGAAAACAAAGAAAACATCGAAACAAGTTATGATCATGAGAGAATTAAAGAAAAGTGGTACCCCAAACTTTCAGAATTTTGAGGGTGTGTTGTGCGCTCAACAAATGGAAATTCACGAGGCGAAACTAACATCTATGTACCTTCTTTTACTTGTATTAATGAGACATTTTGGGAGTCAAATTTCAAATTAAGATAATGACCTACATATGATTCATAAATTTGTATATACATGGTCGGGAGTATTCATTCTTGTCTACTCATGGGGATTCATTTGATTACATGCCTCTTTTCCATTAAACCAATAACCTACATCCATTAGACGAGAGATGATTTGGAAAGCACGACAAATAAGAAAACATTATATCTTTAATTCTTTAAAGTTATAAACCTCCCCATGGTGTTGATCCACTACCAATGAGTGTCCATAGCACTGAAAAAGTCACCCCGATATCACAAACCTTGCTCCGCTGCCAACAAGTGTCTATAGCCCCGACAAAGATATCTGCATACCCTCCATAATTTTACATTTTGTCTTATTATGAATTTTTTTTTTTTGTCCTTTATTTGTATATGAAATTATTGCATAAGTTCCCAAAATGCGTTAGGGAGGAGGATATCTATTTCTTAGAGTGGAGGAGGAGCCAACTTTATGTTTTCTTTTATTTTCTTCACTAATAGAAGTGAGATCCTAATCCACTCTTTCTATAGTATAATCTCTACTCTCCTTCATTCCATTTTCCCTCAGTATTCCTGTGCCACAAGGCATACAACTTGTTTACTCCCGGAGTGATGTACATACTGAGATGTGAAATATTTGTGCATTGGGATCTCTGATTGAATAGTTACCCATTATTTTGCTATGATGGTGAAAGATTTAGGATAAGAGAAACGGGTTTGCCATGTTTCACCAAGAGGATGACCACAAAACACCCTGATGATCGGACCTAAAAATCAAAATGAACCTATAACAATAAAATCAAATTCAAAACAGAAAGGAAACTGAATAAAAAATTAAAACATCAAAAAATTAAAAAGATCCCTCCATCTAAAGAAAAACAAAATGAAAGGAAAAACAAAAAAGGTAAACTATGGTACAAGACACCGCCTAACAGGAAGCTAAGAAAATAAACATTTTAGGGCCTGGCCATTAACAGGGTGAGCCTCCAGCTCACCCCTAAGATTTTGTAACTGATACGTTCTTACCCCAATATTCTCAATAATTTGGAAAGGACCCAATCATAGGTTTTGGAATTTCAAATGTTTCCCTTTTGGCTCATTGATTTTATCCCATTCCAGGACTAGGTCTCCTACTTCAAAGTTTTTTTCTCCAACCTTATATTTGTCAAATCATATTTTAACTAACTGTCGGTGAGATGAAAACTTGCTTCTATCCCTTTCCCTTTCTTCCTCAACCATTATAAGTGTATCTATTCTCTCTTGCATGCTTGACAATGGTTGGCCCCTTGAGGCCTGAGAAAGCAACAAAGACGAGAGATATAAATTAGTTGAAAGGATAGATTCTTGTCTGTACACTAGGAAACAATGATAGTTCCCTAAGGCTTCTTTAGGAGTCACCCTATCAACCCATAGAGAATTGTGAAGTGCATTGTGCCAATTCCTGTGGTTTCCTACTACAATATTTTTAAGAATTATTACTAGGTTTTTATTTGTTGACTCCACAACATCATTTCCCTGTAGGTAATAGTTAGCAGAGTATCTCAAGACGATCCCTTTATCTAGAGCGAATTCAGTCAAAAGAGTAGAAGAAAAATATGTGACATTATAAAAAAACAGTAACAAAAGGTACCCCAATCCTTGTTATTACGTGTTGTTCTAAAAACTACATTACCACCTTCTCGTTGACATGGGTAAGGGGAATGGCTTCCAACCACCTCGTGAAATAATCAGTTGCAATTAATATATATTTGTGTTGTTTGGATGTGTTTGGATTTATTTCTCCTATAATATCTATCCCCCATTGTTCAAAGGGTCTAGAAATGGTCATTGGTTGTAATGGGATGGATGCCTTCTTCTCTTTTCCAACACTCAATTGAAAAAATTTGCATCTTCTTACATATGTGTGTGTGTCTGTAAAAAAATTCAGCCAATAATATTTTGCGCTCAAGATTTTGTGAGCAATAATCTCTCTTGCAAAGTGTCCCCCTGCAAGACCACATTAAAGTTCTTTTAATATCTTTTCAACGTCTTCATTCTCCATGAATATAAGCATCACACCATCACAATTCATGCAGAACAACACTGAATTTATGAGGTGGTACTCGATAGATTTTAACCTAAGATATCTCCTTTCTCTAGGTTTTAGATGCTCAGGACAAGTGTCATGATGGAGAAAATAAGATAGATAAACAAACCAAGAGTCCTACCCAGGTGTAATGTATAGTACTTCGCTACACCATAAAGACAACTCATTGTCCCAACCTAAATTTTCTGATTCTATTAGGTCTTGGGACTTTGCAGCCAGTTTACATAACCCTTGACCCCTAACTATCTTTGTGGGTTTTATATCCAGATTGAATTCTTGGATGACAACCATCCAATTTACTCTCCTTTCTCCCATTTCATGTTGCGTGAAAAGTGACCGTATTGTGGGGTGAGGCACTATAAACTTTGTATGGTTCTTCAGGATATAGGATCTGAAATGATTTACTGCATTATAAACAACATATTCGTGTTTATAAATAGCCGAGTAATTAATTTCACTTCCTTGGAGGTTGGTGCTCATGAATGAGATAATAGCCTCATTGTTTTCATCATCTTTTTTAGTAAGAACCGCGACCAACGACTGGTCAAAAGAAACAATGTAGAGGAAAAAGTATTTGTTGAAATAAGGGCTACATAATACATGGGTTTGAGAAATAACGATTTTGATCTTGTTGAAGGATTCTCTCCCTTCCTCCATTTGAATTTTGTATCCTTTCATATCATTCCTTGTAGTGGTTTAATTATTTTTGAAAAGTCAGGTGTAAATTTCCTTACGAAATTAATCTTCCTAAAGAAAGATTGCATGGATTTTTTTTATTGTGGGGGAGTGGAAGATGTGAGATCGCTTTTATTCGTTCTGGGTCAATATTGATGCCATATTTAGAAATAATATGACCTAGGTGTTTTCCTTCATCCACATCAAATATGGTCTTTTCTAGGTTCAAAGATATCCCATACTTCCTACACCTTTCAAAAATTTGGGCAAGCTGAGCAATGTGGTCTTCCCTATTATTGGAGTAAACTATGAAATCATCTAATTAGACCACTACACACTTTTTTATTAACCCTCTAAAGGCTACATCCACGGATCTTTGGAAATTATCTCGTGCATTAATTAATTCGAACGACATGCATTTGTAGGTGAATGTTCTCCATTTAGTCTGGAAATTTGTCTTCAATCTATCCTGAGAACCCATCCATAAGTGAGAATATCTCGAATCCGAACACGGTTTGCAGAAGATGTTCCATAGGGGGAACAAGGTAATTGTCTTTTTATAAGGTCCTATTCAAATTTATGAAGTCAAGACAAACACATTTTCCCCGACTTCTTTTTCAAAGGCACCAAGTTGGCCACCCATGCAGAGTGCCTCACTTGAAATATTATCTTTGCGTCTAGTAGTTTTTTGAGCTCCTTCTGCATTAGAGGCTCAAGAAATGGGTGAAATTTCCTCAGTTTTTTTTGGAATGGCTTGACCTCAGGTCTAAGTGGAATGGTATGTTGAATGATCCCAGTATCATACATTTTCAAGTCTTGGTAGGACCACACAAAAACATCTTGATATTCTTTAAATAAATTTAGGTAATCCTTATTTTATTCAGGAAACAATGATTTTCTGAGGTTAATGTTTTTTGGAGTTTCGGAAGTCCCTAGGTTTATGACTTCATAGGCAGGACAAGAACTACTAGTTTTGACATTCTTGGGGTTTTTAAACCTCTCTCGCATATCAAAAAGGTTTTCAAGGTTGACTACTCCCCTGGGCATGGTATGAAGTTTAGGTTGAGTCACATTGATTTCCTTATATGTATTATGTTCTACATCTTCTTGTTCAACAAACATCTTTTGGAAAAATTCATCATCATTAGCCAAGTCCTTCAAATTTTCTTTGTCAGTTAAAAAGGATATAATTTTCTCATCTCCTTTAGATACCCTCTAGTTGGTGATATTATCTAGGACAAAAGGTTTGTATAACAACTCTATGGAAAACCTGGAGGCCTCAAAGTCTTCAAGGGGAGACAATCTCGAAGTTTTTGTAGCCAGAGAGTCAAAAAGTATATTCTTGGATTGAGGGATAAATGTGATGTTAAATTCATGAAAGCTTTCCATCAATCTATGAACTTCCTGTTGGTAGTTCCTTAAATGAGGTGAATTGCAGTGTATAGTGTTTTTCACTTGTCTAAAAATAATTTATGAATCATCAAAGACAACTAGTTCCTTCATGTTTAGGTCAATAACTTTCTTGAGTCCTTGAACCAAAACCTTGTATTCAGTTGTGTTGTTTGTGCATTCAAACTCCGATCTATAGGATAAGAAATTACGTTTTCCTATTGGATAAATGAAAATGGATCCTACACCAGATCCTTCCCGGAACTTGGATCCATCAAAGAACAGATTCCAGATCGCAGAAGTGAATTTCAACATTTTCTTGTTAGGGTCCACACTTTGTGTTTCATTTTTCTCTTCTAAGATATGGATTTGGAAACTCTTCTCGGGCTCACCACATTTCTCAATTATCTTTGAATTTTCTTATAGTGGTAGCTTTGACTTTTATGAGAATAATACTTCAGATAAGAAAGGTGAGAAATTCCCTAAGTCAGAGTCACAAGAGTAATTCCCTAACATAGGAAATTCGTAGATGAAGGTTCATTCGGGGCCTCCAAATCAATGACGATATTCTTCATCTATTTTTCCCTATTAATTATAATCATGTTGGAATTCCCCTTCAATGGTAGCCATAAGTGGGACCAGTTGGTGTTGAAGTAACCATGTAGAGTTTCATACCAGTCCCGACTAAAAAACATTCCATAATCTTATGTAATATCTACAATGATGATGTCAATGACTTGGTGAAACTTTGGGTTATAGGCAATGCAGATCATGGCATCTTTTAATTCGCTGATTACTTTGAATTCTATCCTATCTAGTTGGATAATGTGTGTATCACTTTTAGTAGGAGTTGAATTCAACGTATTACATACTAGAAAATGCATGACATTTGAAGATGAACTAGAGTCAACCAAAAAGTTGTGCAAATTTCTATTGTAAATTTCGAAGGTCGACAAAAAGGGTGGGACAAATGACCTATATTTCTTGTCAGTAGATTTTGAGTTTATATTAGACTTTATAACTTCCCCCGAGGTGACTTTATCAGAGTTTGGATTTGGGCTTATCATAGGTTTGTCACCCTCTTTTAAGGCTTGCAACAAACGGTCTTTCTGTTGAGGAATTTTGCATAAGTCCATGTCAAAAATATTTTCTTTCATCTTTTTCAAATCTTCCACCACATTATATTCTAACTTTGGTACCTCTCGAGTTTGAATTTTAGGGGCATATCTAAGCGGAGGATATGTGCAAGATACCAGATATATAAAATATGCAGAACATAAACGAAATGCTAGAAATAACAGAATAACAGTAAAATATCCAGCATAATCTTCGCAATACACAGAAATGATATACGAAATAGCAACAGAAATAGCACTTGAACAGAANATATGTCTGGTCCAAAGAAGTTATTATTTCAAGTTTTTTGGGGGCCTGAGCTAGGATAGGTTGATTTTGTGTGATAGGTCCCTTACTCCTTGTTTGGACTACCAATATTTCAGGCAATTATTCCTCTTTGGTCAGGTTATTAGGAGGTGATGCGTGATTGATATCCCACAACACCATGGTTGTTTGTTCCGATGGCTCACTAACCTCATTTTTTGGGGCACTCGATGTTTGATCACTAGGTTGCTAGGTCATGGAACAACCATCCATAAATAGATTGGCCAAAAGATTCATGGAATTCAACCATTGAGGGAAATCTCTTTCTGAATGATGTTCTTGATGATAATTTCAAAAGGACTTAGAGGCTACTTCACCCAAGTCAATATTTAAATTAGCTGGGGGAGGTTCTATGGCCTTGTAAGGTGACAATTTTCTAAAGAAAGGCTTGTAAGTCCTGGGGTTGGAGGTGACTTCACCTACATTCCTCTTCATGTCCAAAATTTCATTAGATAACTTCTTTACCATTATTTTTATACTTTCCATATCGACATTGTCCTTTTCAGTGTTTTTCTCAGCTTGTTTACCTAGCAGACGGGTTAGCAAAAGTCCTCTTCTAGGTGGTTGTTGGGTTTCCTTCTTTGCCAAGGATATATGACTATATTTACARCCTTTCATTTGAAACTCAATAATTTTGGCCTCCTCAAAATTCTCATCCAGAGTAGGTTTAGMAACTCTTTTGACGAACATGGAGATAGAGGTTGGTAATGCGTTTGCATATACCTCAATTTGTAGCTCTTGAGTGGGTCTAGCCTCACGTTGAAATTTATTAAGGATTGTTGTAAGCCTTTGATTGAAATATTTGAACTTTTACTTGGGTTTCACAGTGGCAACAAAGAGTTCAACCATCAAGGCTCCTGTAGTTATTTCTTCAGCAAATTTGGCTAGGAAATCATTTTGGAATTTTTTCCAACTGGTTATGGAACCAACCGTAATATTGAAGTACCATGTCGAGGATGAGTTCTCAAAAGTGTAAGGGAAAATTATACACACAACGTCTTCGTGTTTCACATTCATCAACCTTATGGCCAATATGAATTTCTTGATGTGGTCTTCAAACAATCCAGAGGTTTCAGGGTCAAACTTGGGAAGAAGCTTCTCTGGGCGCCTAAGTACGTTGTGCAACTGTCCTGGTATGGCCAAAGAATCCCTGGCTAACCATGGATGGTTGTTTGCAAGTTGATCATTACCCTATGGAATGTTTTCATTCTTATCCCCCATGTCATTTGATTTGTCGTTTGAGTCCTTCGAATTGGACCCTACTTMTTCGGACTCAGAATTATCAGGTTTAGAGTAGGTACTTGCTGGTGGGGTGACATCTGGAGTTTCAKGAATAAAACTGAGAGGTTGATCAATTTTTGTTAAGGAGAAATATCCCAAATCCTTAAKCATGTGGACAAAAGTGTKATCAGGGGTGTCGAAAACTGACCTTGGGGTTCACTTTCTTCATGGTAAGAAAGGAGCTAATGGAAATGCTCCGATCTACCAAACATAAGCTCTATTAATTATCCTAAACAAATTTGTTTCTTCGTGAGGGATCACGTAGGGTATTTCTCGGTGAAGGTATATATCTTCCTTGGTGTGAGACAAGTTACTAGTAGTGGGGGTACCTTCTTTGTGAGGTTTGTCCTGTGAAGGACTAGCCATGCATGTGGGTTGTTTTGAATCTATAAGCTATTTGGGATATATTTTTACTGGAATAAGTAATCTGACTAGCCATGCATTCGTTCATGCCATCCCTATAGCACCAATTATATTGAGGGGTTTAAATTCCCTTTAAATCAACACTAGGAATCACACCCAAAGACGAGGTCCAAATAGACTCTTCTTCATTTGGTGTAGCATGATTCTACATATTGTTAGTTTGGTGAGTTTCGATGGGATTTAATTGGTTCCAGGAATTTTTTTTTTTCTAACTGTGTATCTCATTTTTTTTAGGCTTAATTATTTAATATTCAAACATGCAAGAAATATAAATAAATTAAACGATTAAATTATGAAGAAAACCGGGCATAGGATAACCTTCAACCAATGGTATATAAACAATATCCAAGCCTAACCAACATTAGTAATAATAATACCATTGATCAAGTGACAAATATTGTTTTAAAAAATAAAGAAGTGGTATGCACGAAATCACATATAAGGACAAATATGCTAGAAATAATTATGCATATTGTTCACATGTAATACATTAAAACACCATCGAATTCTAACCAATATTCATTCAACAACTATAATAATTCAAGATAAATAAAAATAATCATGATCTTGAAATGCCTGTAGTTGATAACATGACGTAGAACAATCCATAGATCGAGTTTTCATCCACAAACTTGGAAAAAATTGTCTCTAGCTCTGTCCGAGCTTCTTAATTTATCAAACTTCAAAATAATTCCCAACTTAATTATCTAGTTCTTACAAAAACCATCGACCCTTCAAAACGAGGTTGATATCTTTATTTATAAAAAATAAATATACTAAAAATAACTTAAAGTTCACTTAAAGTAAAGAAAACAAATAACAGAGTGGACTAATCCATGTGTATGTTTCCAGTGATCTTTTATTCATCTCAACAGATTTGCTTTGTCATATTCAAACTATTGGACGGAAATATCTTCACAAGTATGGAGGTAAGGGAATACATTTTTCTCCATTGGCACACTGCGCGCATCTTTCATCTCCATCACTTGGTGTTTGAATCGGTCCATCTTGGCACTCACTTGTCCTCTTTCCAAAGTTTTAATTTTGAGAACATCCGCTTCAAAATTTTGATCCTACTCCAAATTTTATTTATTCCCAATTCCCGAGGCACTCTTCCCACTTTTCCTTCATCCTTTTCCATGGTTCCCCCACTAGCTATTTCCAATACTCCACCACTTTCTGGAATCTCTCTAGGCTGTCATCTATAAGCGTTCTGATGCCATGTTCCTCCTCACCTCAACCCTTTTGGATTTACTTGATATACAAGATATAAGCAAAAGTCTTGTGTGAACTTTTGGACCATCTCATCATATATTTGTGTGCTATCATCCCTAGAAAGGTCTCTTCCTGATAGCTTACAACGTGGGCTATAAAGATATCCATTTCTATCTTGAATTTATTGTGTCCTTATTTGAACGCATATCTCATGAAAATAATCTCCTAGGTGGTGTCATGGTAGTATTCGACCTGGTTCCTGAGATGCTCAAGTTATTTCCTCATGGAATCTACTTCTCACTCATCTTCTTTTTCTCTGTCAATGGAGACACTAGATATGGGCACTCCAGCTCCTAGTAGTTCACTTACTTTGGAATGCTTGGCATAAATCAATGTTTCTTTTGCAGTAACCATTACTGCACTATCCAAGGTGATTATTCTCTTCTTGATAGTTCTTTTGAACACCACCTATCTCTTCTTGTCATATGATATAGCATGGACATCGACTACCTCATCAAACAGTTATGGGATTTGTTGGTCACCCCATGAAAGAATGTTTCCTAGACTACCAGGAGTGTGAAAATGTTCTATGATTGACTCCTTACTTTTATCAGTTGCTAGTATCTAGTTATCGACATTTTCTTCCTCTTCACCTATTGTCTTCTCTTGTCTTGGAGCTGTAGAAGGATGCCCTGTACCACCACTTGGTTATGTCTCTGCATTTTTGGGCATTTCTTTTGTTTGCTCGATGTGAGTAGTGATTTTGAACACATTCTCTATTGCTACTACTGATGATGGTGTTACTCCTTTGGGTGGAGAAGGAGTTGGATGCTCTGTTGTAGTTATTTAAGTCTCCTTATCAATACCTTGTTCTTCATATCCCTCACTTATAAGTGTGTCATCTCCATATTTTTCCCCAACATCTAAATTTGCTTCATTTTCTTCTCTATCTAGGGAATTTTCCTCTAAACCGAACCCTTCATTTTTACTTTCATTTTTCTCTTCTTGAGCCTCTCCCGATTCTTTGTCATGATCTTTATCATATTTATTGTTCTTTCCTTCCGAGGTGATATCTCCTGATCCATGTTCTTCTTCCCTATCCTCTTGATTACCTTCTCCTGTGTTCTGAGGATGTGATCCTTGTTCTGGGGGAGCGATGACGTTCTTAGTTGTATCTAGGGTTGTGAATGCATCCATAAGCTATGATTCTTGGGATGGATGGGTGTATTGTAATTATGTACTAGCCTAATTGATAAATGGGACCGATGAATTATCTATGTCCTCCCTGTCATCATCATAAATCAATATCATATCAACAATTACTGGTGCCAATATGATTATGCTTGGTGTCCCTGTCAAAGTTTCAATTTTCAATCCATGCTCTAATTTCCCTGCATGTATCTGTTCCATATCTAGTTGATCATTGTATCCCCTAGGTGAGGTTTCTCTTTGGGTTTTTTTTTCTTCTTCTCTCATATGTACCTCTACTAGGTTTATTATCGATGGCCCCAATGCTTGAATATTTAGATTCTGGTCATGCTCATGAAATATTATCTTTGCTTCTGCGAGAAGTTTTTCTGCTTCAACCCTCCTTGCTGCTTGTCCCACATTTTCTCCTTGTGTTTGTATATCCACTTATGTTGTTTTTTCTATCAATTCTACTTTCTCATCTACTGACATGGCCTTAAATCAGGTTAAACCTGGATTTTCTTTCCTCTGTATGACTTCCTCCCAGTCTCGAGCATTTTCAGTGAAGATTTCATCCTCAAAACTGTCATGTGCATATGGCCAATAAGACACTACTTGACCAACATGTTGGGACACTAATTTCTTGGGATCATGTTTCCAATATATTCCTGTATAAAACTTGTACTCTACTTGGTTTTGAGATTTCTTCTTGGCCTATGTGGTATCTTTTACAAAGTAATAACCTACATAGAAACCGTATGGAATAAATGATCTTTTCTTATATTTTATTAGGGGGGGCATTGAAACTTTACAAAAAAGTCTGGTAACAAATTTCCCCTAGTATCATCATGTATGGTACATGAGATGACAATAGGTGTGGGGCCTCAATGGCTCCAAAAATACCTAGGTAAGGACTCTTCTCCTCCATATACCAATGTCCTATCCTGGAGATGACCTTTTTTGTTGCATCAGAAAGTCTTGGACAATTTTGCTTGAAAAATGGAATAGACCCTAGCCAAGAGTTCATCACAAACTGTAGCATAAGACTCTTATACCTTTCTTACCACAAAATGCTAAAATAAACATGGACAGGTAACTTCAAAACATGCCAACTTAAGCATAGTCCTGAAAATACATTCCTAGCGCATACTGCATCTAATAGATAGGATGCCATAAAAAAGGAAAGTAACTCTCTTGCTTTTGGTTTATGTGCTTGATCCACTCTAATGATCAATTATTTTGAAATAATAGCATGAAGGATCAGATCATGTCACTGATAGGGGGGGTGAATCAGTGACACACTAATTTTATCAATTTTCTTTTATTTATGCAAATAGAATTTTGACACAATATTTTATCGTGGAACCCAAATGGGAAATACCACAAACGCTTTTCTATTAACTACAAAATTTGTTTTACATGTTACATAGAAGGAAGATATTCTTCCTTTTTAATCAAAACCAACTGATCGGGATGCATCCACACCCTTATTCACCAGCACCAACTGGTAGGAGGCTACAACCCCCTGTTTAGTCAACTACAACAGACAAGGAAGCACCAAATTCCTTTGTAGGCACCAACCTTCCCTTGCACCACCCAACCACCCTTGAGTTTCTAAATCTAGAAAAACTTCTGTTTCAAGTCTTTTATTGCATCTCTCTCTGCTTCTCTGATTTAATATATTCTTTGATTCAGACCTCAGAGACAGACCTCTTCTCAACACTCTTCCTCATTTATATATTCTTCAAAACAGTGCGAGTGTTATACATTGTGTCCCTTTATTTGGAGCATCACACCTCTTCGTTTTAACTTAACCATAAACATTGTTTTAACATTTTTATCATGAAGGATTTTCATAAATTGATCACAAATATGGATCAATTTCATCCTTTAAACTCGATCTCGAACCTCTGTTATTTTCACAGGAACCAATTTCTATGGAGGCACTTCCTTCAAACCATTACATGTGACCGAGCATTTACAGAACCACGGGCTTACCAATTACAATGACGTATTATATTTTCATTTAGATCTCTTATATCATATGACCAACGACGGTGACCACACGCTAGGTGAGATGAGCGCTTGAGCGCGTATCTATTCAATGATCATGATTCAATCTTACTGATGAGATGGACAATTGTTGGGACTTCGCCCTTCGGAAATTCGGGATTTCAACTTTTCAAACCTTCGAAACAAATTTCCCAAACAGATCAGACGGTTTACRTTTCTTTTTCAGAAATTGATCAATCRTCATATTTGATTCTTACAAGGCTTAATCCGATGATTGGGTCTTATTCAAGCATTGAGATGGATGGTCATAGATTACTTTGTGACTTCGTCTATTTATACTTACGCTATCCTTCCACTGTGTTTTGATCAATGGTTGAGAATGAAGCCGAAGTATTCTATAGATTGGACAACCCATGTCCACTTCGGGATTTCGACATTCGAGAATTCAGAGGTTTCAAATAGACGCCTCTCCATTTTCCTCCAGAGTGATCACCTGTTGTGGTAAGTCATAATACAATGGAGACCGCTTGCTGTCAGTTAACATTTCTTCTTACACTATCCTTCCACTGTAGTAAATCGATGGATGAGAATACTCCCGAAGTTTTTCTTTAGATCGGACGAACCATATCTACTTCGGGATTTCATCCTTCGGGACTTCAGAGATTTTGTCATTTGCTAGTGGTGAAAACTCCCGAAGTGACGTAACTTGCTTACGTCACTGGATCACGTGTCATGAGAAGAGTATCTTCCATGTGTCATTCATATTCGTGATTTTCACGTACCTGAAATACTGATTTCAACTTGACACTGGCCATTCTCTGATTGTGCCACATGTCCTTGCTGACGTGGTATGTTGATGTAATATGCCATATGTATTTGCTGACGTGGTCTGTCACCGTGGTATGTCACGTGTCCTATTGAATCAAACGACTGAGGCTTACTTCGGATGATCCAACAGTCGAGAATTCATTTCGTCTCTCTAGGTATTCGGGCTTCGGAAATTTCACATCTCAAACTTTCTGGAGCGTAACCTCCTCACATATTTAGACCCGAAGTGAAAGATGTTCGTTCGATCAGAATATTGGATCAATGGCTTGATATGTCTATGATACTTCTCTTCTATATTATCCTGTCCTTCCACTTAGAATGATCCAACGATTGACGAAAATTTGCATGACGAAAATTCGCATAAATGAGATCTCAGATCTTACTTTGCTTATCCTATCCTTCCACTCAAAAATGATCTGACGACTGATGGGAATTCGGGTTTGATATGACGGCTGAAGGGTATTCGGATAATCAAATTATCAACCCTTTAGCGCCACTTATCCTATCCTTCCACTTTAAGATGATCCGACAGTCACGATCCTCCAATGGCCCTCAAGCCCACGGTCACTCATATGATCGACGTCCATAATATTTAGACGATAAACACAGTCAATTTATTGATCGGATGATTGTTGAGGCTTCTCACTCTGATCGTACGGCTACTGAGACTTCTCACCCTAATCATACACTTTTCCTTCTAAGCTTTGATCTCTGCATTTGCTAACCCTCCTGATATTTTATCATAGGAACATTGTTGATCCTATCGTGATCAACAATAATCACAAATTGCTTCAGCCTTAAGGTGATTTTCTTCTGTCGATTCTTAGTATACTTTTATTCTTGAGATTAACCTTGTTTCTCTGCTTATTATGAATGTTGACATCACTGACAACACATGAATGAAAATATGTCCAACATAGCGCCCCAGTTGTAAACACTTCCAGACATAGCTATAGTCTATTCCAAGGGAATCCATGCTTCTGAAAACTTGGAGAAATCCCTTTCTCCATATTATCAACATATCAGAGCCATAAAAAAAAAGTAGGGTTCTCTAAGATTTATGGTATTGTACCACCCCGAGGATCTGTTAAAAAATTTCTTGTCCTCCTTCCACCAGGATGCCAACAATTTTACGGTGTTGTATTTTTCGTAAAATTTTACCACAAAATCGGTGTTGAGCCTAACCTCAAGGTATCTGAGTTTGTAATACTTTTTTGTATCTACCGACAAAAACACACCAACACACTTCCCATCTACATCGTTTATTAATCATTTGTTAGCATTGGTGTGGTTGATTATCCACTCTAAGGCTTCCACACAAGGAAAAACAGGGGTCCTAGATGTCACCATGTATAGCGATGACAATTTGATTGTCTGAAAAAAATTGTCATCCAATACCCTTACATGTGGATCACTATGAGGAGTAAACTCAGGAGAATCATCACTATGAATCTTATTATATAACTCGAGGCTAATAGGAAGAGGTACCTTGGATGTCATTCTTGGGTTTGTGTATCTATAGAGTGGTGGTGGATATGGAGGTTTCTTTTGTGACATTTTGATCACTGGCTCTATATTAGGCATGTGTTTTGACTCTAAAAAAAAAGCCAGAATTGAAGCCTCGCCAACCTACACATTCTTCCCCTTTGGTGTCTTCATTGATTGACAAGTTATTGGTCGACGAGGAGGAATTTTCCCTATAAAACACAACATAATTAAACTCTCCATCGATCAAACACTATGAGTGATGAGATGGTTGAGAAGAATAGGAGTTTTGGGTTTTTAACACTTACCAGTCTAAAAAATGACAGTAAAATTTTGACAACATTTTATTTGAACGAGCGCAACACTTGGTTCTTCAAGAGATCTTGTTGTGTGAAGTTTTAGAACACTCTATGAAAACAATGCTAAAATGAAAGAACCAAATTGAATTCAAATACCTTGTCTTCGTCAATCCTTGCAGATCTCCATAAATTAAATACATTGTTCGCACCATGCTCTGGAGTTAATGTGCTACGTTAATCAATGATGCAAAAGGGAACATTAAGTTAGTCTATCGAAAAACTTGAACAATGATGGGTTGGCATGCAATGATTACTAAGATCAGGGATCGAGGACGTGTTCTCGCTTATGGTTCAAACATTAAGTGTTACAGTCGATCCGCTGAACCAACGACAATTCATGTTGAGGATTATTTACTTGATGTTGTTTGAACATAGTACATTCTTGATATGTTGATGTGGCATGCTCAGATAGGTTTGAGCTTTGGAGTCTCAACATGTCGCTTATCTCGAAACCATGGTGATCAACTCATTTCTCGCTTGGAACTTACCAACGGTTGAGATTAATTATGCATGTGAAATGGAAAACTCAGATTAAAATTCTCTCATGACAAGAAACAATAGTCGACGCATTTGCATGTTCATTGAAACTAGTGGTCACGAGGCTTTGGATCATCGACGTCGACAAGCCCTCAACCACTTGTGAGAAGGAGATGCTATTAATATTTCATGACTAAGGCTTGATCCTCATCGATGACCAATTAAGCATAGACATCAGTGGACCATCCCTTGAGTTCTCTCAGGTTATTGTATGATGAGTCGACGATCGATGGGTCTCATCGACGTTGGCAATTTTTCTTCGTTTAACACCACAAACTTTTTCCGTGAGGGTTTCTTGTACTCCAACAAAATCGAAAACTATACATGATGATGTGGAAGGTGATGTGGCTTATGCTGAGGTGGTGTGGATGATGTGGCACTATGCACATTTCCTTTAATTGAATCGGGATCAGGAAAATTATCGTTTAAAGCATCTACAATTGGGATTAGATCCTCACATAAATCGAATGTTCACAATTGACATGATAGGTTCGTTGATCGATGTTGGGGAACTTAGGCTGCCTTTGGATATTTTGCATCATTCGGTGCTAGGCGCTGATAGCCAATGGACATCGTCAATCGATGCACTGGCCAATCCATCATGTATTTTCATAGAGAATTTCCCGACGCCCAATTAGCGCATCAATGATTTTCATAAGCATCTATCGGGCATCAAGGAAGTCGAGAATTGACCAGGATGTTTTGATAAGTTTTGAAAATACTAAGTCTTGAACCCATTTTCTCAATATCGGAACCAACTAGACCTTTCTCCCTTCTAGTGATCATCCATATTAAGCCCGAGACTTGACTGAAATAAGCAAAAAACAAAAGAAAACATCAAAACAAGTTATGATCATGAGAGAATTAAAGAAAAGCGTTACCCCGAAATTTCAAAATTTTGAGGGTGTGTTGAGTGCTCAACACATATATAAAAATGTTACATCAGAATACTTGATAATTCCACAAATTAATGACTCACTCAACAATTCCAATTGCCAACTCCCTTTTCCGTTCAACCCCCACATTGGTTGGACAAGAATCTCAAACTTGTGGCTCTAGGAACTCCAACTACCAAAATGGAGTCTTCATTCGCTTATGTACAAATATACATTCAATTTTCTTCAAAATTTGTGGGTATGATTTCTGCATGACTTCCTCATGCTCCCATGTAGCATCTTCAGGATCATATCAAGTCCCTAAGCCGATGGATTTCTTCATGAGAACTTTGAATTTCCAATCTAGGATGCACACTGGTTCCACCTGAAAATCCCCTTTGTGTTCCACCTGAATCACATTCCAATCAATCACATGATTAAGATCAATTACATAATTTTTTAATAAAGAAACATGGAACATGTTATGAATTCTTATGGATGCAGGTAATGCTAGCATGTATGCAACTACCCCTATCTTTTCTAAGTCCTCAAAAGGCCCACAATATTTCATTGTCAACTTTGGACAACTTCCCAATTCAACGAGCTTCTCTTGGATTTAAATTTTAAAAACACATGCTCTCCCACTTTGAATTCTCTATGTGTTCTTCGCTTATCGACATAGCTCATTTGTTGATCATGTGTAACTTTCAAATTCTACTTGATCTTTACCATATGTTCTTCCATTTCCCTTAACAATTTTGGCCCAATCACAACTTTATCTACTGGGTTATCCCAACTTACTAGTGTGTTACATTTTCTGCCATATAATGCTTCAAACGGGCTCATGTCCAATGATTCCTGATTCCCGTTATTGTAAGAAAAACAAACTAAATGGATATAGTGTTAAATTATGAGCTTGATTTCTTATGCAGATTAATTCTTTTGTTTTCTTCAATACTTTCATTCCAGCTTAATACACTTCAACAATTTCAAATCATAATCGAATAGCAAAAATTATGTAGATAAGTGAACATGCATATCAACAACACATATACCCCGGGGAAACCCTGTACAGGGAGAAAAACCCCAACAAACAATATTCCTTTATTGCATTAATAATGTAAGATCTCTTACAAATATCCACCATGAATGTACTTCTATCAAATATCTTGCCAAGATGAATCTGACCTGACAAAGACTTAAAAGACCTTGCTGAAATACACCTTTGATATGTTGCCTCTTTATCACTGATGTGCTCCTCTATTACTTCACCCTCAACCTGCATATCAAAACTATGTTTCCAAATTGTGTTGCAAAACTGTGTTGAGGAGAGGGTTCGACCTCTTCCTATATAGGCTGAAGAGGGGAATAGGAGAAGCTCGAAATAGTAACCTGATTTCATGCATTAGTCATAACTCAACTTCATACTTTAGTTCGAACTTAGAACTAGACTTGAGATTGGTTACAACTCAACATTACACTTTAGTTCGAACTTT
>SNQJ01S0020462.1:87032-131158 GCA_010110895.2 Picea sitchensis
TGTGATATTTGAATATGACTAATGATGGATTGTGTATCCAGGGAAATTCCTATAGCATGAAAGAATATGATGTTGATGATGTTTCACATAAATAACCATCCATATGAAGACAAATGAGGATGGTAAAATGTTGATCAAGGGTTGGTAAGTACCAGTTGACTAGGTAGCATCAAGTAAATCCAATAACAACTATGTAGGTATGCACTTGGGGTTGTTATGATGCATAAATGATAAAGGGAATTGAGGTAAGAATTCCCTCGACTAGAATTTCAATATTTGAAATTGATGTAAAGGCAAAGGGTCTTGAAGTTGAAAGTTTTATTGAAGCTTGAATGCATTTATATAGAAATTTACTTGCATATTATGTTATATTGGTTATGAGATCATAACCAAGACAAGTCACGAGACATACTCCTATAGTAGTAATGAATTCCATTAGAGATGTCCATGTGTGAGGCCATGTTGAGGTTGGAAATGGAAAGGTTATAGCACCATACAAGTGCATAATACCCCCCTTATATAAACAATGTTTAGACCGCAACCTCTTTTTCGACATGATAAAGCACTAAGAGAATTATATTCCTAGTGTTGTGTATGGTTTGAAGATGAAGGTATCCAAATGATCTAACATGTAAATGGGGAAGAGTTTAAATAATGCGTTGAGGCGTTGGACAGGCTTTCCAACTCACCATGGTGGAAAACATGACATTGATATATGATAATCCGAAGTCAGTGCAAGGATACATTATGTAAATGTGGCCATGGGTATTTGCACATTGGTTTTATTTGTTGGTAAAATTTGATTACATTATGAAAAGCTTGGTATGCAAATAATGCATGTACAATGAATAATAGTTTCAATCTAGATACTATGATTAATGGTTGAATTCCATTTTTAATGTGAATAATGGATGGAAATAATTGAATTGTTGGTAAGATACAATTATGAGATCACTTCATGGGATGTTATAAATGTGCATGAATGCTAACAATTTGTTTGGCTGAGTGAAAAATTGAGAAAATTGCAAGTAGAGTGGTCCTAGATATGGAAATGGTGTAATTCCATAAGGAAGATTGACACCTAAGATGAAAGATCCAAACAATTATGAGCATAAATTTCATTTTCCTTTATAAAACAATTTTGAAAATTTATAATTTAAAATTGCTGACAACCTATTTGGATGAGTGAAAATTGAGAAAATTGTAGGAAGAATGGTCTTGGATATGGTAACGATGTAAACCCATAAGGAAGACTAATGGTTGTTGCTGCAAGAGCCAATCAATTATGACTAGAAAACTAATGCTTGGAAATTTTTATTTTATTAAATAAAACATATTTGAAAATTGATAGTTGAAAATTATATGATGATGTCTCATATTGATTGTATGCATATGATGCATATGAGATGATTTCCACAGGTTACATATTGTTATGTTGGAGATTTTCAACTTCGGGAAGTCATTCTCCACAAGAAAGTACAAGAAGACCCATCTACACCATTACAAAAGCCCCAGGAAGAAGTTGAAGACCCAAGAAGAGAAGTCGACCCCACAGGAAAAATAATAATAAAATTGAAGACCCATAAATAAGAAGTCGACCCTAGATTGGCTCCCAGATCAATATAAATGTATGACTGTCTCATTTCATTTTGACAGCCAGACAACTCCTTCTGCAGTGTGCGCAAGGAAATTGCAATTGCAGTTTTGGCAGTTTTGCTATTTTGGGTTACTGGTTATCTTGGAGAGTGCGCCACACTTGGAGAAGCTCTTGCTTGGTTATTATTGGTCATATTATTGAGGAGCTAGGTCTTGTTGATGATATCCTTGAGGAGGATCTTCTTTGTATGGTATTTTGGCTATTGATGGTGATGTACTGGTAATATCTTGGACTAAATTATTCTAGAGAAAGGTTGTTGGGTTTTCTCCCAAGTTTGGGTTTCCTAGGATAAACTCTTGTGTTCTTGTGTCTACTATGTATGGTTAATATTTCTATATATTGTTATTTCCGATGCATTGTTATAGTTGATATTTTCAGTGTATATGTATTCTATGATAATTGATGTATGAAGGTGAATCATGTTATTAATCATAAGGAAATAACTATCAAATCTAAGAATCATAAAACACCATGGTATCAGAGCTAGTTGAAATATGTTGTTGCACAGACCTAGACTTGTCAAGATCGTTGAGAAACTTATTGAAGGACACTGAGTTTATTTTTTCCATAGATCAGCTCGCCCTAGCCTAGCGCACCTCCTGGTGGTCTTAGATTACAACTTGGTGAAAGTTGAAATTTCTCACTACAGTTGCAGTTGCAGTTGCCAGTTGTTAGTTGCACAAACCTTGATATTAGAACACAATCTTGATGGTGCTACAAATTTCATAGGTAAACACTTTTATATAAGTTATATCATGAGGGTGTTTGCAGAAAATGTACACTTGGAAAAAAGAAATTTGTCCAAGCAGTGACAAAGGGATCCTAGATCTAGTGCATTCAGAAAAATAACACACCCTCCCTAACAATTAAGACTCCATGTTTGCATATCAGGTTTGATATTTTTGTATTTTTGCATCTTAAATAAATATTGTAACTGAGACAATAGTTTTTAGAGTTCTATTACTGTTGAGTACTTTTTTCTATCAAATGTTTAGTGACGTTTGATTATTGTTAGTACAATGATCATTGTGTAAATGTTCATTGTTTAGTACTAATGATGCACTTATTTACAAGATGAAATTGATCTCTTCTAGGAGATGTTCTTGGTTGTTGTCTTTGTTCCAGGTAGGTTACCACAGAGGAATGATTGGTAACAACACTAGAAAAGTGTTGTTCCCATTTCCCATTTTTTTATTCTTGTTCTTATTTCCTTTTCATTAGAATATTGTTCTTTTTTGCTATTTTTTTTTGTTATTGCACTTGTTTCAAACAGGTCATAGGCGATAGATTTGAGAGAGAGATATAATGACGGTTTTAGGAGGCAACATATTAGATGGTATCTAGTTTGAGACATGGAGAAGGCTATCCAAACATAGAGTTGTATAAATGACAACATACATATATACCGAAGGCAAAGAAGACAAAATTAGAACCTTTTGAAAATAATGATACTTTTGTGGGATATAGAGTGTTCCACATGGAGATTGACAGGGAGGAGCAGGTGGCTCCACCAATGTTGAGGCAGATGACCCCGCCTAGTATCAGTTCAGAGGAAGCTAGTGTTAAGAGGGAGTCATCCCTCAAGATCCAGTAGGGAGGAGAAACCTCCCAGATAGTTCATTGGAGATCAGACTTCAAAAGATGCAGAGGGTGCAAATGACTCCAGATATTGTACAGACTCAGAGGGAGTCATGCTTCAGAGGGAACATGCACACTCAGAGTGAGCTTGATTTCATAGAGATTCAGTTGGCTCATAGGGAGAGCCAATCATTCAGAGGGAGTTCCCCCTCAGATCCAGGTAGGAGAGAGACATATCCCAGGACTGACAGACATGTGTCATGATTTGAGGAGGCTTTGAGGAGATGTGGGATCTCCTGGGAGAATACACTTGTTTCAGTAGATCTTTCTACAGTGACAAAGGAGGCATCCAGTCAGGAGGACTGGATATAGATTTTGTTTCAATCACAGAGGGAGCACCAGTGATGCAGACTGGACAACATGACTTACTCCAGTGACAAAGGGAGTTGGACTTAGAGTTCGATATGGAGGATCTTTTCCGGATGTACTCTTGGGATTAGAGGTGTGACAAGATCAGATGAGATCTTCCTCATTCAAGGGATGCTGATGAGATTCGATATGATGGACTGCAAGTCCATATGACTACACCTATGATGACAAATATGAATAAGTTGAGTGATTCTACTTCAGATTCATATTTTGTGGATCCCACGATGCACATCAAGTTGATTGGATCCTTGATGTACCTGGTTAATGCCAACACATATATTTGTTTTGCAGTGAACACCCTAAGCCAATATTTGGTTGAAGCCAAGGCAGTTCCAGTGGGTGGCAACGAAACATGGTATAGTTGGATATGATTTGTCTTAGGTGATGAAGTAAGGATGCATAGATATACAAATTATGATTGAGCAGGGAGTGCAGTAGACAGATTGAGAACCTTAGGGTGGTGAGTGGCCCAGATAAGCATCAGGAAGACATTATCCCAGATTGGTCATGCACGGGGCTATGCTAGTGCTGATATGAACAAGGGTAATGATCCATTCACTCACGGGGCTCTGCTAGTGGTGACTGGCCTAGGTGTAGTCCTTCTCTTGTCAAGGAGTGGATGGACTCGAGATGCTATCACATGCATATTCCAGGATGGAATTCATGTGAAAATATGGCACATCAACATGGCTCATGAAGACAACCTTTCTATGACAGAAGAAATCCAAGTATGGAGAACGCCTCCCTCGTTGAGAGGGAGTATTGTAGATTTTCAACTTTGAGCAGTGATTCTCCACAAGAAAGTAAAAGAAGACCTATCTACACCATTACAGAATCCCCAGGAATAAGTTGAAGACCCAGGAAGAGAAGTCGGTCCCACAAGAAAAATAATAATAAAATTGAAGACCTAGAAATAAGAAGTTGGCCCCAGACTGGCGCCCAAATCAATATAAATACAGGACTAGCTTATTTCATTTTGATGGTCAAACAACCCTTTCTGCAGTGTGCACAAGGCAGTTGCAGCTTGAGTTTTGGCACTTTCATTATTTTTGGGTTACTGGTTATCTTGGAGAGTGTGTCACACCTTGGAGAAGCTCTTGCTTGGTTATTCTTGGTTATATTATTGAGGAGCTAGGTCTTGGTGATGCTAGCCTTGGGGAGGATCTTATATGTATGGTATTTTGGCTATTGATGGTGATGTACTGGTAATTTCTTGGACTGAATTCTTCTAGAAAAAGGTTATTGGGTTTTCTCCCAAGTTTGGGTTCCCCAAGATAAACTCTTGTGTTCTTGTGTCTATTGTGCATGGTTAATATTTCTAGATCTTTTTATTTACACTGCATTGTTATAGTTGATATTTTCAGTGTATAATTATTCTATGATAACTGATGTATGAAAGTGAATCTTGTTATTAATCATAAGGAAATAAGTATCATATCTAAGAATCATAAAACACCAACATGCTAGTGGAAGTCTAACAATAAATTGGATTTTGTTTGCGTAAGAACACCTTGGAAAATCACGGATCACCCGAGGAACTGTATAACAGTGAAAGATATGCCTGAGCCTAAAGAGTGAATAAAGCAAGGAGGAAAAACTCCAAAAGAGAAGAGAAGAAACAAGTTGTTAGGCTCGTAAAAGAACCAGGTTGTCGGTCCTGAAGAATAAACTCCTATGTGGGAGTTGCACTGTTGAAGAACTAGGATGTTAGACACGAAGAATGAACTCATGTGTGAGTTGCACTACAACAACAAGGTTGCTACTGGTTATTTCTTGGTAGTTATTCCTAGTACTGAGTTCTCTT
Organism: Picea sitchensis; assembly: GCA_010110895.2. Taxonomy (NCBI): domain Eukaryota; kingdom Viridiplantae; phylum Streptophyta; class Pinopsida; order Pinales; family Pinaceae; genus Picea; species Picea sitchensis. The sequence continues at coordinate 92,501 of SNQJ01S0020462.1, forward strand.
GAGATCCTAGTAGTGATATTTCTGGTCACTTGTGCCAAAGAGACCCTGATAAACATATGGTATAGCTCGATGGACTGAGAGCAATGAAGGGGTACATTCATTGGGTTGGGAAGGTTTGTGAAAGAGAGTTGGTGGAAATTGGGATAACTGTAAGAGAAATTGGGTTGGAGTGCCTATGCTTATGTGTTTTGGGCTGGAGTGCCTTTGTATATATGTCTTTAGGCCATAGCACCTATGTATTTATGTTTCTAGGCCAAAATTCCCATGTGATATTAGGTTGGAGAGCCTATATGTTGATTAATGGCTAGAGAGCCAAAATTGTAAAATGAATGTACTCTTGGTGGTGTTGTGCACTAGGTACTACAAAAATAACAGGGATGGGAATGTAACATCCCCAGTTTTAATCCCAACAAATTATAATGTAATTGTATAAATATGATTAAAGCTGGTAAGTCGATATGTTTGGGGAAAAGAGATTGTATATTGAAAATGATTAATAAAAATGATAATCGTTAACTACGATACGAGAGGGGTGAAAATAATGGGGGGCTATGATTCCACAAGAGAGAGGGGTCCAAGGGAATATTTTATTCATGGGTATTAATCCAAACCCACATTCCCAAAATTATTATCATTATGCATGGCCTTCTATTTGTTGTTGAGTGTTCCCAAAGCCAAACATTAAACTCATGTAAAAGGGTAGGTGTGAGGAGTCACATCCCATAGTTATTGGGAGCATGGGGCTGAAGTACAATCATCTTTGAGAAAAATGAGAATCAAGTAAGAAAGGGAGAAGAAGGAAAATTCGTATGCAGGAGGGGGACATTTTTTACATGTAGATTTTGGGCAGCAATAGTGAGTGCTGAAAAGAGCACAATCACGTTGTGCTTGAAGGAAACCATTTTTGGGTTGTGTTTATGTTGAAAATGTGGAGTGTGTGCCTGGAAAATGAGCCGTAAGACTGCAGTTCATTTTTTTGTTAAGGAAATGGTTCAAGAGCCTTGTGAAGGCTGTTATGAACACTCCTGAAGCAGTTGAGAGTTCCTAGAGTCCCCAAATGAGATATTCCTAKCCAACCAAGTGCACTGGAAGACTTGATAAATGAATGGTACAACTCGAGGGACCATGAGCAGTGGAGGGGGTACATTCCTTGGGTTGTGCAGGTTGTGGGGAAGAGAGTTGGTGGATTGGAACTATTGTTGGAGTAAAATTTGGGTGTGGGGCTACTGAATGTGAAGAGTGTAAAACCTGTGTGTGGGGCTGGAGAATGTGGAGAGTCCACAATAAACTGGTAATGCAAAGTGAAAACACTCTTCCTTCTCCTTGGCTCAAAGAATTTCATTGACCTCCCAACAATCTTGAAAATTCCAAGTGTACGTTGAGTTTCTATGATCCGTTGAAGCCATAATTTACTGACCTACATTGCAAGGTTGTTCTATCTCACCGCTTCCCATAGCTCACTCTATGCTACTCACTGTTATCCCAAATTATTATGGAAAAAAAAACCAAATCTAGCCCTTCTCCAAAAAATATCATCCTTAAACAAACTAAGAATTTTAGGAAAACATAAAGAAACTTATGGACTACTAAAAGTTTCTAACTAGTCACTAAATGAATTGCATTCAACTAATCATTTTAGGAAACAAATTCAGCTAATGCAGAAGAACATTAAATAATATGCCTCATTTAGATTTCAGAATGTCTCTTCCCATATGGCGCCTCTATTGATCATGTCTCTCCTCATGACACCTTGTGTTGAGATTTGGGTACCTTGCAAAGTGGTCCCCTTCTATTTGTGAGTCTCTAAACACAAAGGGGGACACTATTACTCGTAATACTTTACTTTATGATCTAATTTCACTTTGACTTAGGAGATTTAAGTCAAAAGTGAAATATGTCACTTAAGTCATAAAGTGACAATTAATTCATTTTGTGGGTGACTTGATAGACATAAAGAAAACTAAGGAACCTTGAGAAAGTGGGTTTTCTAAGTGAGATTTTTGAGATTAAATCTCACCCATTGATTAGACATGGCTAGATTGAATCTAGGCTGTTGGTCTTTTAGGTTTGGCCAAAGAGAGGATAAAGGAGGGAAAATAGTAAGGATGAGACTCATTTGTTCACTTGCTCACTTGAGAGATTTAGGTGAGGACAAGGAAGTGAAGAGAAAGAGAGAGTGAGAGTTTGGAGGCTCTTGGGAGCATTCTTGAGGAGAGGAAGGGCACACAAGGGTGATGTCTCTTGGGCACATTCTAGGAAAAGGGGCGTACACATATGGCAATGGGCGCATTCTAGGAAGAGGGTGCACTTGCTTGAGTTGCTCGCAAGGCTTGGAGAAGGGCGCACCAAGGTTGTGAGTTATCATCTTGGTAGAGGAAGGGGTTTTGTGCGAGAAGGGCACACCTAAGGAAAAGGGGCGCTTGTGTTGGAGCTTGGACAAGAGGAGGCTGCACCAAAGAGAGGGGCACACTTGTTCAAGGACTTCACCAAACATCACAAGGTTTCTTCAAGGGAGGCACATCTACAAGTGGGCAAAGGCAAAGGCAAGTTCCAAGGAAGGAGGCAAAGGCAAAGGGAAAGGAAAGGCATAACAAAGTGAAGAGGGCGCACAAAGAGCTAAGGGGCACATTCTTCAAGGGATAGTAGGCACAAGTTTTGAGGGGCTCCATTACAAGCTTGAGGACAAGCTTGAAATGTATCAGGTCCTTGTGTATTTACTTGTTGTAATCTTTGCTTTGAGATCTCCAAATATATACATCTATCTCTAATTGGTTTTCCCCATAGGGTTTTTTTTCTAGGGTCACATTGACAAAAAACATGAGGCGTATATTTGCATTTATGATTAGTGTTTTTTAGGTTATTTTAGTTGTTAAAGGTCCTAGAGGAGTGTTATATGTTTTGAGATTTATGAATGTATTAACATCAGTTAAGAAAACACTTGCAAGGGCACCTTAAAAAAACATTTAACCATTAGTTTGAAGGTAGATTTTTGGGCAGAATATATAAGACCTGTTTGTTGTCCTAAAACAACAACAAGGGCAGTTTTGATATCTCAAACTTAGTGCCCAACAAGAGGTCAAAGACAAACCTATTGGGCAACCTTCTAGTTCCTTGAAAATCTACATGGTATCAAAGCTTCAAGGCAAGTGGTTTGGCTAATTTGTGGAGCATTCAGTGGGCAGATTTTGTGGGGAAAAGATCAGATTTGTTGGTTATTTTTGGACAACAATTTTTCAATCCAAAACAACGAGGAAAATCAGATTTGGAAGTGCCTCGGTTTTTGTGCCTGTTGGGAAAATTTACACTTCGTTGGCAACCTCATTTTTTAACACTTGAAATTAGCGTGTTTGAGGCTGATTTTCAAATGTTCAGTGTTGTTCAGATTTTGTTTGGTTAGAGTGTATCAGTTCTACATCAGATGGAGGCTTTGACAGTGGCAGGCTTGAGGGTAGAGGATAGACTTGCAGGTGCAAGTAATTGGTCTCCTTGGAAGGCAAGGATAGTGATGATTCTGGATGAGGGAGAGATATGGGTGATAGTGGAGAATCCCTTAGTACCTCCCACCGATGTGGTTCTCTTTGTCGAGTTTCAAACAATGAACAAGAGACCTAAGAGAACAATCCTTGATGCGATGAAAGACCATGTGATTCCTCACATCACTGGTAAGGACTATGCGTATCATATGTGACAGTCTCTTTGTAGTATTATCAGAGTCCTAACCAGAACCACAAGATGGTGCTTCAGAAGAAGCTGAGGGGCACCAATATGGGGAAGACAAATACAGTGACTTCATACCTCTCGAGATTCACTCAAATTCAAGATGAATTGGGTGCAGTTGGCGATATAGTAGATTCCTCAGATTTGGTATGAACAACCTTGAATGGATTTACCAAATCATGGGAGAGTTTTGTCCATGGTATCGTGGCCCGTGATCATATGCCCAGTTGGGAGAGGCTCTGGGACAATTTCATTAAGAAGGAGACCAGGCGTGGTTCTGGATCTACTAGTCAACAACAGGGTATTGAGGATGGGGATGAGGTTTATCTTTCCTTTGTGGCTAAAGGAAAGATGAAAAACCAAGCAAGGGCCAAAGTTTGGGGCCAAGGAGCAGCAGTCGAGAGGACAGTGTGAGCAATAAAATAAGTGTTGATGTTACGGTAGCTGCGGGAGGTATTAACCTCCATGTGTAAGCTTTGACTAGAATGGAATATTTCGAAAGCAAGGGAAACCCTAAACATATGTGTGAAAACCCTAAAAGACAAGTCGACCTAATAGGATAAATAATATTAGAATATTATCTTCCAAAAAGACAAGTCAGCTCTACAGGAAAAAGATAAACATAAAATATAATTACCAAAAATTCATGTCGGCCCAACGAGAAAAGTCACTGGACAGAGTAATATAAATAGAGGACATTTTAGTTCATTTATACACCTAGTCAAAGCACAAGTCTTGTGGAGAGTTGCAACTGCAACTGCAACTGCAAGGAGGAATAAGGGCGTATGATCATCTCTTGGTATTGGTCTCTCTCTAAGTGATAATCTTGGTGATATTCTTGGTGAAACTCTAGGTGATATTCTTGGTAATACTCTTGGTGATATTCTTGCTAAGTATGGTGCAAGTTTGAGAGAGTAGTGCAACTGCAACTGCCGCAGTTGTGTATGGTACTTGTTCTGTGGATATGGAGACTCTCTCAGGCACGATGCCCTTAGAGAAGTAGTGCTCTACTTGTATTGAGTTGTTGCTGCAGTTAGAAAACTAGGGTTTATTTCTTGGTTCTAGTATGGCTTTCTGAAATAATTCTGTCAAAGGTTAAGATGCTTGGGGGTGGCTTCGTGCCTATGGATGGGTGACAATAGAGATATTGTCTATGGTGAAAACAAGCACATCAATTATCTTAACAGGTTATGGGCCCACACTATCTTCATACAATCTAACCACTAGAAGGTAGATTGGGAAGTTCATTGTCAAGCTCGTTATAGCACCAGTTGTAGTTGCAGTCAGGTTTTGCAGCGACAACAAACCCTAACCCATTTGTTCGGGCACCTATAATAAAGTGTTTGGCATATTTCTTTGACATTCTAGTGCACCCTAGCCTAGCACACCTCTTGGTACTCTCAACTAGCAAAAACGTCAAGTTTGAGTTTTTGGTCAAAGTGAAAGGTTGACTGGTCAAAGTCAAAGGTTGACTTTTGGTCAAAATTGAATTATGTAGTCAAAATTGAAATTTCAGAGTTTCTAGCTTGTTCTAATCATTGAACCTTCCAATTCAGTTTCTAACCTCTCCTTGTCAAGATGGTATCTAGTGTCAGATTAGAAGACAAGTTGAACGATGATACAAAGATTTCAAAGGCATGCACTTGTATATGTCTTTCAAGTTATATCTTCTAGCAAAGCATGGGTGTGTTTATAGGGAATGTACTAGAGACCTTGTACAAACAATAATCTTGGATTCAGTGCATTCAAATGAACAAGTGCACCCTCCATAGTAAATGAGGCTCCAGGTTCCAGGTTTGATTGATCAAATTGTTAAGGTTCAATTTGCACAATTCAAGTTTGATAGTTGCTATAGTACAAGTAAATATTATAGTTAAGACAACAATCTTTGAAGGGTTCTATTACTGCTAGGCATAATTGGTTGTATGTAACTACTATTGATATAGATTCTTATTGTACTTGTTTGCAAAATAAACTAACATATCCTCTAGGAGATATTTCTTGTTCCCAGGTAGGTCACCTTGGTAATTCTATGATCTTTGTTACCATAGATATGTTCTTATGAAAATGTTATTGGAAATACTTTTTCTCTTGTTGTTCTTGTTCCGGGCAAGTCACATGCGATAGCTTTGAGAAGGAGCTAGAGTGACAGTTGCAAACATGGAGCATATGAATCCATCAAGTTATGAGACAGGTGATCTCACCAAGTACTAATTCTAAAGGAAGTGTGACAACTTCAAGACATTCTACAGAAAGGTCGGGATTAGGAGGGAGTTCACTCATCCCTACAATCCTCAGCGGAATGGTGTAGTAGAAAGAAAGAACCGATCCATAGAAGAAACTATGAAGGCAATGATGAATGACCAAAATCTATCTATGCTTCTATGGGGAGAAGCATCTATGTTCAAGAATTCATCATTGTATATTGAAGAACATGACTCCAGAAGAAGCAGTCAAGAAGAAAGAATATAAGGAATCTATGATAGAAGAATATCAATCCATCATGAAAAATGATGTATGGGAAATCATACCTAGACCTGAAGGAAAGTTTGTAAAGAGTTTACAAGATAAAGAATGTAGTAGATGGAAGTATCGATAAATACAAGGCAAGAGGGTTCTCCTAGCATGAAGGAGAAGATTATGATGAGATGTTTGCTCCGGTTGCCATATATACATCTATTAGAGCCATCATATCTCTAGCAGCATCCATGGGTTGGAGTTTACATCAAATGGATGTAAAGATCGTTTTTCTCAATGGAGTAATTGAGGAAGAAGTATACATAAAGCAACCTCAAGGTTTTGAGGCACACCCAAGAGAAACCCATGTATGCAGATTGATGAAGACCTTCTATGGACTCAAGCAAGCTCCAAGAGCTTGGTATGCACGTATTGATAGCTACTTCACAAGACTTGGATTTTCCAAGAGTCACGCTGATCCAAATCTCTATTACAAAGTTGTGAATAATGCACCTGTGATTCTACTGTTATATGATTTGTGCAGAGCCTCTCATTATTCAGTGTAAAAAGGAGCTAGCCACTGAATTTGATATGAAAGATCTTGGTCTCATGCACTACTATTTGGGATTAGAAGTATGGCAGAAGCATGGTGAAGTCTTCCTAGGACAAGGGAAGTATATTGTAAAGATTCTTCAAAAGTTTGGGATGATGGATTGCAAATCCATGGCAACTCCCATGGTAACAGATTCGAGGAAGTTGAGAGACTCGTATTCTGATCTAGTAGACTCGTCCCTATATCGACAATTGATTAGCTCCTTGATGTACTTGGTGAATACTAGGCCAGACATTTATTTTGCTGTGAACATGTTGAGCCAGTTCCAGGTGGAACCTAGACAAGAGCATTGGATAGTGGCAAAACATATCTTGAGATATCTTCGTGGGACGATAACTTATGGTTTGAGATATGCCTAAAACAATGATGTACAATTGCATGGATTCACTGATTTAGATTGGGTAGGGAGTGAATATGACATAAAGAGTACTTCTTGTATGTGTTTTAGTTTGGGATCTGCTATGATATCATGGGCTAGCAGAAAACAGAAGTCTGTTGCACTCAACACTACAACAACAGAGTATATTGCAGCTTATGATGCTTGTACGGAAGCAGTGGCTTCGTAAGCTAGTTTATGAACTGTTTGATCAGGGGATGGATTCGACCATGATATATTGTGATAACCAGAGTTGTGTGAAGCTCTTAGAGAATCTGATGTTCCATGACAAGTCGAAGCACGTTGAGATCAAGTACTATTTTCTCCGTGATAAAGTCCAGAGGGGAGAAGTGGTTCTCTCGTATATCTCCACTGATGAGCAGACTATAGATATTTTGACAAAGTCTTTGTCCAAGATAAAGTTTTTATACTTGATGGACAAGTTGGGGCTCATGGAGATTAGTCTCTTGGTTGAAAGGGAGGAGATGACTTCCTCGGTTGGGAGGAAAACTGATATGTATCACAGTCTGTCAGTGAGTTGTGAATCTGTATCATGCTAGTACAACTTAGAGATGATGCTTGCATCATGCTAGATATGATCATGCTAGTACAACTCAGATATGACATAGACGGTTGAAGTTGTTGATAAAGTGGCCCGAGGAGCATCATGCTAGTACAACTTAGAGGTGGACATACAACTTAGATATGATGTATTGACATCATGCTAGTACAACGTAGAGACGATGTTGGTGAGCCGCATCATGCTAGATATGGCCATGTGAGTACAACTTAGATGTGACATACAACTTAGATATGATGTATTGACATCATGCTAGATATGTCATGCTAGTACGACTTAGAGATGACCATGCAACTTAGAGATGATGCAAGGGGCTCATGTCATGCTAGATATGATCATGCGAGTACAACTTATATGTGGCATACAACTTAGATATGTTGCATTGGCATCATGCTAGATATGTCATGTTAGTACGACTTAGAGATGATCATACAACTTAGAAGTGACACAGTGAGACATTGATCTACATCATGAGAGTACAACTTAGAGGTGGCATACAACTTAGATATGATGCATTGGCATCATGCTAGATATGTCATGCTATACAACTTAGAAATGATGTAGATGATACTCTAGATCATGCCAATACAACTTAGATATGATGCATTCACATCATGCTAGTATGACTTTGAGGTGATGCAAGATGATATCAGATGATATGATTTGATTGTTGTGGAGACTGTATGTCTCTGGACAATAGTTGTATGCCATTGTGGTGGATGTGTTCCACTGGTAGTGACTGTGTGTCACTGGTTAGTATCTGTGTGCTACTAGGAGTAGTTGTGTACCACTGGGCAGTAGTTGTGTACTACTATGGATAGATACAGTTGTGTTCTATTCAATGACATTGATGTTACTATTTGATTGCCATGGAGACTACCACTAGTGTTGGAGATGATTGCCAACTAGATGGATAATCAATGTGTTGGTGGACAAACATTCTCCAAGCAGAGAATGGTCTAGGCAAAACAGATTGCTAGTGGACAGAGATTCTCCCTGTGGAGAATGGTCCATGTTGACAGATTGTTGACGTATCATGGACTGGTATTTTCCTAAGGCACAAATTGTGGCCCGATTAGGAAAATGGTTCAGGACCGATATTCCCCCGAGGCACAGTTATTGGCCCGATCAAGTTGAATAGTCCACCCCCTAAAGACATGATGTCCTGATTAGGGTGGTTGATATGAGACAAATATTTTCTAAGGCATATGGGTAGAGATTGATCTCTATGGTACATATGACCCGATTAGAAAATAGTCCGAGACTAACATTCCTGTAGGAATGGTCTATGTAGCCCATGGTGTGGCTTTCAGTGTCTGGGAGGACTGACATTCTTCTAGGACGTAGGTTTGGATTAGAAGAATGGTCCTTCTGCCTATTACAGGGCTTTTAACATATGTTGGGACAACTATTCTACTAGGATGTATGTCTGGATTAGAAGAATGGTCCCTGCATCACTCTGTTGAGTGGGTGACTCACGCGAGACACTCTGCTTAGTGCACTGAGTTCAACACATGACTTATTCAACATCATGCTCGATTACTCAGATGGATTATGGCCTCGAGAGATGATGCAAACAATGATGTATGTTGATGCCAAGATGCTATCAGACGATACTGATAGTGATGATGATGCTCGTGACTTGATCTGCGTGATCATGAGATAGCGTGTGTGGCTATGATGATGCTACCGACATAATGTTCTCTGTGCGCTCAAGACCATTACCGTTAATACCTCCCTAGCTAGGAGGGAGTGTTGATGTTACGACAAGGTATTAACCTCCACGTGTCACCTTTGACTAGAATGAAATATTTCAGATGCAAGGGAGGTATTAACCTCCACGTGTCACCTTTGACTAGAATGAAATATTTCAGATGCAAGGGAAACCCTCAACAGATGTGTGAAAACCCTAGAAGATAAGTCAGCCTAGCAGAATAAATAATATTAGAATATTATCTTCCAGAAAGACAAGTCAGCTCCATAGGAAAAAGATAAATAGAAAATATAATTACCAAAAAGTCAACTCAACCCAGCTAGAAAAGTCACTGGACAAATTAATATAAATAAAGGATGTTTTAGCTCATTTGTACACCCAGTGAGAGAAGAAGTCTTGTGAAGAGCTGTAGTTGCAGCTGCAAGGAGGAATAAGGGCGTATGGTCATCTCTTTGTCTTGGTATCTCTCTAAGTGATACTCTTGGTGAAACTTTTGGTGATATTCTTGGTAATATTCTTGGTGATATTCTTGCTAAGTATGGCACAAGTTTGAGAGAGTAGTGTAGCGACAGCTACTGCAGTTGGGTATGGTACTTGTTCTTTGGATATAGAGACTCTCTCCCATGTGCGCTACCCTTGGAGAAGCACTGTACTTGTCTTGAGTTGTTGTTGTAGTTAGCAACTATGGTTTATTTGTTGGTTTTAGTATGGCTTTCCAGAATAATTCTGTCAAAGGTTAAGGTGCTCGGGGGTGGCTTCGTGCCTATGGATGGGTGACAATAGAGATATTGTCTATAGTGAAAACAAGCACATCAATTATTTTAACAAGGACATGAGCAAAGCGAGATGCTTTGCTTGTGGCGAGATGAGACACTATGATGGACAATGTCTCAAGAAGAAGCAGGGTGGTACTACAACGGCAACAAAGGAGCATGGGTTCATTGCTCAGTTTGAGAGAGAGTGTGTTTTCATAGGTTGTTGTTTGTTAGTTGAAACACCATCCAATGGTTGGTGCGTAGACAAAGTTGAGGAGGTCCCACAGATTGAGTGTTGTATCTCATGGGACACAGACTCAGTTTTTGAGGACACCATTTTTAGGGGTGACTGGTCCACCCAGGACAACTACAGTTTCAAAGTTGTTGAGCAGACAAACAATTGGTGTCGAGGCTTCAGAGCATTAGAGATTGATGAGTGTGAGCAGGGTGCCAAAGAGGCTTGAGTCTCATTTGGCTATGGAGACGAGCAAATCAACTTCAAATTTATCTTCAAGAGGAAGACCCTTGGTGAGAGAAGATCTTTGGTGAGATGCCAAGATCATGAGATTCTTGGTGAGATGCCAAGAAGTAGAAACTCTTGGTGAGATGCCAAGGTAGATATCTTTGGTGAGATACCAAGATCAAGGCTTGGATCAAGGAATTTGATTCAAGGAGATCTCAGATAGGTGGAGATGGCCTTCCATCTAGAGATCATGCAAGTCTAGCAGATCATAGTCACAGGCCACTTTTGATGATCATGGTACAACCATACTCACCGAGCATTTTCCAACAGGCAACGATGTCCACTGCAGGGACGGGATTGGAGGGGTGAGTGACACTTTCCTCGGTAAGAGGGAGTGTTGAGATTTGGGTACCTTGGAAAGTGGTCCCCTTGTGTTTGTGAGTCTTTAAACATAAAGGAGGAGACTATTACCCTTAATACTTTACTTTATGTTCTAATTTCACTTTGACTTAAGAGATTTAAGTCAAAAGTGAAATGTCACTTAAGTCATAAAGTGACAATTAATTCACTTTGTGGGTGAATTAATAGACATAAAACAAACTAAGAAAACTTGAGAAAGCGGGTTTTCTAGTGAGATTTTTGAGATTAAATCTCATCCACTGATTAGACATGGCTAGATTGAATCTAGGCCATTGGTCTTTTAGGTTTGGCCAAAGAGAGGCTAAAGGAGGGAAAAGGGTAAAGGATGAGGCTCATTTGTTCACTTGCTCACTTGAGAGATTTAAGTGAGGAGAAGGAAATGAAGAGAAAGAGAGACTGAGGGTTAGGAGGCTCTTGGGCACATTCTTGAGGAGAGGAAGGGTGCATACGGGTGATGGCTTGGCTTCTCGAGCTAAGAAGGCGCAAACTTGCATGAGAGGGTGCATCCATGGAGAAGGGCGCATTCTAGGCAAAGGGGTGCACACATATGGCAAGGGCGCATTCTAGGAAGAGGGCGCACTTGCTTGAGTTGCTTGCAAAGCTTGGAGAAGGGCACACCAAGGTTGAGTTATCATCTTGGTAGAGGAAGGGGTTTTGTGTGAGAAGGGCATGCCCAAGGCAAAGGGGTGCTTGTGTTGGAGCTTGGAGAAGAGGAGGGCGCACCAAAGAGAGGGGGCACACTTGTTCAAGGACTTCACCAAACATCACAAGGTTTCTTCAAGGGAGGCACATCTACAAGTGGGAAAAGGAAAAGGCAAGTTCCAAGGCAAGAGGCAACGACAAAAGGCAAGGAAAGGCATAGCAAAGTGAAGAGGGCACACAAAGAGCTAAGGGGCGCATTCTTCAAGGGCTAGCAGGCACAAGTTTTGAGGGACTCCATTACAAGCTTAAGGACAAGTTTGAATTGTATCATGTTCATTGTGTATTTACTTGTTGTAATCTTTGCTTTGAGATCTCCATATATATATATATATCTATCTCTAACTGGTTTTCCCCATGGGGGGGTTTTTCCAAGGTCATGTTGACCAAAAACATGAGGTGTACATTTGTCATGCATGCTTAGTGTTTTTCACCCTGCTTTAGTTGTTAAAGATCCTAAAGGAGTGTTATATGTTTTAAGGTTTATGCATGTGCTAACATCAGTTAAGAAAACACTTGCATGGGTACCTTAAAAGAGCATTTAACCATCAGTTTGAAGGCAGATTTTTGGGCAGAATATATCAGACCTGTTTGCTGTCCTAAAACAGCAGCAATGACAGTTTTGATATCTCAAACTTAGTGCCCAACAAGAGGTCAAAGGCAGACCTGTCGGGCAACCTTCTACTTCCTCGAAAATCTACACCTTATTGCTGGACTCTAAGTGTGTGGTGAGAAGTACAGTCTACTATCTAACAGCAAATTGTGTCTACTATTTTCGTCCTGGCATTGTATCCTCGAAAAAAATATATCATTCTTTTCTTTCTTTTAAAAGAAAATTACCAACTCTTCCCTCTACGTTTCCAACAAATCAATCTCTAATATCTGTCCTTGGTTTTCATTTTCGCAGGAACCAACGTTCAAAATAGCAATGAAATTGTATGGAGAGAGATGCACCAATGATATTCATTAAGGACATAAGGAACTTGACTCCTATAAAGTATGGGAGTGTGATTGGTCTTTAACGAAGTGAATATCCTTTCACTGTACTTGCCTACTTTACATTTACTTTTGCTTTTGACAAAGACTTGGGATGTTATATAAAGTTAACAATAATGATTACATTCTAGCATACCGTATGTATGACGTATCATGAAAACTGGTAGTGAAAAGGGTCAATTACCATACTAAATTACAGTTAAATTCAAAAAATGAACGCACTTTGAAACACAATAGAAACTAATTTATCCAATCTCTGAAACATATTTATTATCAAATTCATTGGTTTTCAAACATCACAGGTTTTGCATGTTTGAATTAGTTTAAACGGGACAATAAATTTAGAGTCAATATATATATAAATAATGTGTTGCTAACTTGCCATTGCAGAGTCTTCTATATATCATGCTGAGCTTTACCCTGAATCTAGACAATAATGTTCAGTTTTGGCTGCTAAACTATCCTTTGGAGACACCACAACGAAAATCCAGATCAAACATCACATTGCATTTTGATGAGAACACCCTCTTTATGACATCATATACTACCATTGTACCTCTTAAGGACTATGATTCTATAAATCACTGAACACCAGTGCATCCCATTATCTGGAAGCACCTCAAATAAGATACAGCTAACATGTAACATTGTAGCAGCAGGTGAATTGGTTGGTTGTCTGATTGCCATTTACTTGTCACTGTATTTACAAAGCCATGTATAGAAATTACTTTTGAAATATTTAAGTACTTTAACTATTTACTTACTTAAATATTGTCGTCTGAAATTGGGATTAACACTACCAACCTTGACTACAAAACTACCGAGTTTGCAAGAACCAACTCTTAAATATCCAAGTATTTCCATCTTTCATATGTTCTTAGTACCCATGGATAATCATTATCCATGTAACATGTTTTCTGCACGTATTCTGATTCAGTTGTGTATGCATGCACCTTTATATGAGCCATAACACTTATTTTCAGGAAAGACTGCCTCGTATATTATACAAGAATTGAACTTCTGAAACCTTTGTAATTCATTATGACAACACAGTAAACAACTTTGATATTAAACATTTGGCGGCATATTGCCTGGAAACTAAAGCCCTTTATATCACTTCACATATTCCATGCTTGACAAACTGAAGATATCTGACTTCTATGCTTCTGATAAATCTCCCAAATGAGTACCCTGCAAAATTTGTACACTTATGGAGAACTTGTCCAATACCCATACAGCTTGATGAACAAGCAGAACCAGGCTTACAAAATCAAATGAAGGGCCTAGTCCAATAAGTTCTAGATAAAGACACAAAGGTATGTAAATTCTCTAATAATCTATTTTCTATGATGTCGACGTTGTTTAGCTTCGCCTCTTTGCCGCTTGTCATCTTCCCAATCACGATTGTAAATCCTGAAGCAAACAAGTTAAGGAAGCACACTGTTCACTGTACCAAGGATTCTAACAAATCTGTAACAAAAGACTCATGATAATTCACTTGGTATTCGATTAATCTTGTTTTGTTTGTAATTAATACAGGATTGCCTTAATTAAGGACGGATAATACTGTGCTAATCTTCAGTAATAGCAGAGAGATCAATTACTTAATAAAATATATGTGCAATATTCCACAAGGAAATACAAAAGGATACGGTTCATGATCCCGCCGAGTGACTTTGCCACCCTCTTTATTATGTATCCTCCCAGTAGAGCCTTTGTCGTACCCACTTTCCTCCAGATATAGGTTCCTCTGTAGTAGAGGTTCCTTCCTGTCCCTTTCTCTACCATCATAGGGCTGGGGCATTGTGGCAGAAAGAGAAAGCGGCGGTGGTGGTGAGGGTCCATAATTAGCAGTTGCTTCTGATGAAAGGTGGTCTCGTTTAAGCCTACGCCTCTTGGAAGCAGCAGTTGCATCTGCTTCTTCTTTTAGGAGGTTTACTTTATCCCTATCCTTCTCAGCCTGTAAATCAAAGTATGGCATAATTGTAAAGCACAACAACTGAAAATCTGGGCACTTTGCATTCATAGAAAATCTAAAATTAGACATGTTAATCATTAAGGTAGATATCCTTAAGCTTATAGGAGATGACTAATATAATCAATATCAATACTATTGTATTAAAATTTGATTAGGATGCCACAAATGCCAGACGTATGCTAGTGTGAGCAAAATAAGCTATATTTTTCAAAAACATTTTAGAGGTTGGAGAAACTAAGCTTCTCCAAGCAGTCAGATGATAATGGTAGAAAAAGTTCACATTTGCTTGCCTCAACAACAAATAAAGCAATCCAACACATACCTACTTACACTTGAACCAGGTCAACGTTAACTAGCAGCCAATTGTCAACACAAAACCATCCACCCTGTTCATACATACTGACTTGATAATCTTGTTAGTGAGATAGCCTAGACGCAAGTCATTGATGCAGTTTCAGAAAATACTAAATACTAAAAACGTTCAAATAAGGGGAATAGCAGCACAGCAGGTCAAAGGAAAACCAAACTAGACATTTATTAGGAACATCTCAGAGAATAAAAGAAATAAAGAAATTGTATTAATGTCCACAAATAACTAAATAGGTCAATATGAGTAGAAAGTAGATGTTATACTGGAGATGCTTGTTACAGAAGGGCAAGTACTTGTCTGTTTAAAAACAAAAGCTGGAATTTAAACAAACTGAAATATGTATTCCCCAGCAACATACCAACTTTCACTCTGATAGATGTCAGGAACTAAGCATAATATCTGAAAGGACCATTAAAGTACCCCTATACCTGCAAACCAAACTACCTATAAAGACCATGATACCATGCTATAATCCAATCACAAATGCAGTAGATAGTGTACAGCAAAACGACGCGATTCCATCCCAGAACATACAGATGAGTAGGGAGGGAGTTTATGTACAACAATTGAGTCCATCCAGGTAGCTGGGCTACTCAACACCAATGATCATATCAAAAACCCCAAATGTTGTAGGTCTTCCAGCAAACCAATTTTCAAGTAGATATATTTTGAACACCTCACTGTCAAAAGTTAAAACCATTAAAAGCAAGTACTGCAAATTTCCTTTCTAACAATAGTGACACTGGCACAGCAGGAAATTAAAGGGAGCCGTAACTTCCAAATTATAGGAGCAAGGGATTGCATGGAAGAAAATATAACTACCATCAAACAGAGAATCTAAGCTTCTAGAATCCGAATTACCAGAGCAAGAGGGGCACATGAAAGAATATATGTTCAGCAGTCAACTGCAAGTCCCACTGAGAAAATAGAACAGCAAAGGAAGTACAACCTGTGGCTATAAACAGGGAAAAGGAGAGTGCCTAGGCAGACCTAACTTCAATATTTCATTTTCATAAGAAAGCTAATTTAACAAAATTTTATGTGAAATTTTTTCTTATTAGCGACACCTTGAAGGATTTTTACAACTGTAGTGGAAGCCTAAGCTCCTCCAATTATGAAGCTAAGGGTGCTGAGAAAAAGAAACTGAATACCTCTCAGCATTCAACTGTCAAGCATAGGATTCCTCATCCAAAAGATATAAAAAACATTCAAAAGTGCAACAAAACTATGAAAACTTGAGCAAACCTTGCATACTTAATAGGAAACCAGGATAATCTTGGTTGCACAATCTAAAAGAAAAAATTGTCAAGAGTCAAGACTTATTTGCAGTGTATTCTGTGTTGTTTCTGAAGCTGCTTTGGAAAATCACTGCTTTACATATACATGCTGTTTGTCTTAATGAGATACAAGTGTTACCCCATTATTGTCAGAGCTGGGAAATAATGTAAGTTTAGTCAACAAAATGTTTGGTCTGGGCTGTTGAAAGTTCAAATGCAAAAGAACATGGAAAATCTATTGACATAAGTCCTAAACATCGAGCTGTGATTTGGCAATTGATCAAACTAGGTAGCATTAGATATGTGAATCATTTTACTTTGTTTAGTCTATTTATCAAAATATTTACCACAACTGATTCAAAGTCAATTGAAGTTAATAAACCTTAAGTTCAATTAAACAAATTAAATGAAAGTTTGGCAGGAATTTCACCTGGCCAAACATTTTGATGTGAGAGATATGCTGAAATGTTTGAATCGAGGCTCCAAATGAGTTTGGACACAACTAGGGTTATCCCTGAAAGGTTTATTTGCAACAATGGAGTGAGATTTGTTGCAGGAAAGAGAGCTGTCCAAAATTTATGAATGAAAAAGCTGCAAAACACAACCCTGGTATACTTGGACAGAGTAGAGAAACTTCAAAAATTTTCATACAAAGGCTGCACTTGCCTTACAAAAGATCCAACAAGGGAGGTCAGAAGTCACTCTCCTACCTGGACTAGTATTAACTACATGTAATCTAGAAAGCAAAGTTTGACCTGTTAACCATATGTAATCAAGGAAACAAAATTTGACCCATACAGCTCCAAAATTTCAAATAATCCACCCTGAAAAGAAAAAACAGAAATTTACTTGGAGCTGAATTTTATCTCAAAGAGATGGCTAAGAGGACAGGGGGTTGATATTCCATTGACTAAACGAGTTAATTCTAGATGTCTGTGAAAGCATATACCAAAATGCACACGATAGTAAATTTCAAAGATCCGTGTTTTTATTCAAGGGAACACTTATGAAATCCATAGAGGAATTTCACTTCTATTTATAACCAACTGCACAAACATAAAGAAGATTAATGTACCAAGCACAAGCACAAGCACAGGAACGAGAATCAAGATTATTGTTGATACTAGATAGTAGAAACCAAAAACAATTTTTTTTTTTTCTTTAAAAAAAATGCTACTCTTTTCTATCAATAAACAATATAATACATGCATTTTATACAAAAAGGGCAAACACAGCCTCCACAAGAATATGACTGATAATCAAGTGTCCAGATCAACTACTTAGAATATTGCACACAGAACCAAAATAATTTGTGTTTTCCGTTAAGGGTGCACAGACTATTAAACCAAAGTAAAATCACGAAAAGCATCTAGGGCAGCTGGTCAGCACAAAACATCATATAAAGCAGCAGTGGGAATAGTGCCCATAAAAAGGACTCAGGAGAGTCTCTGTCATTAGGGTCGGCACCCATCCATCAACTGTTGGCTCAAGATCAGACTGAATAGGCTCCTATCCGTCATTGCCCTGCTCAGGCTCTACAGGCTGCTCTGGTTCAGAAATGACCATAGTCATTGTATGGAACTTATCAAACCAAGGAACAATGGGAATATTGGACAGGGCCCAGTTGTTGTGTCACTCCCAGCATTCACTCCCAGCATTTGCCGAACAGCATGGCCAGCTGTGTCAAGAGTGTCATTAGCAGATCTTCAAGACTAGGCAAAACATGCTGGAGAATAAATAGCAGGGGCTTCCCTGTTCATGGTATAAGAAGACCTAACCCAGAAGTCTAACTGATCTAGGTGGATATCGGTGGCCACCCACCTTTCCAACTCCCTCAAACAGTTTTCGGGTAATTTTGGCAATTTACTATTTTTTTAGCAGTTTTTCGATTCTTGAATTCCTGAGGCCATTTTGAGGGCCCAAATGAAGGTTTTTCTCTATCGAGGTTCAATGATAGCCGAAGATACCTTTCCCCCAAATGAACCCCCAAAATGAATCCCCTCGACAATACCTTCCCAACGAACTATCGTATACTCCAACCGGAGATCAGAGGCCAGTTACGCCTTTCGGAAGTTGATACACCAAACTACCCAAACTAGGGTCCAAAACCTGGCTTTTCATCTTCCGGGTTGGGGCTTTGGATTTTCTTTATGATAAAAAGACCTTGAGCCTCATTGTAAAATCATCTTCAATGATGTGCTAGTAGTTGTCACATCTCTTTCCTCGAGGATAAGTTGCCACCATTCTAGCGAAGTCTTTCAATTGTGACTTTGAAGGCCTTTTGTACATTTCGGCCATTAATAGAAAAATTGTGTATTACTGTACATCCGTTTATGGTTGCATCTCTAATACATTGCTATTATATTGGATATCCGAAGCATCTCTGTATACTTCTTTATTATATCTCCGCCTCTTACTTCGCGGCCTAAAATAACTGATCGTTGGTATCAAAGCACGCTTCTTGATCGGTTTTTTTCAATGTACGTCCTCGACGAGGTCCGAAAGTATAAGTTGGGTCTCAAGCTTTGTCTTCTTGCGATAAACTACCACACTTCCAATAAACCCTCCATGGCGCAAGAAAAAAAAAAAACTAATGAGTAGACGCATTCTCCTATCAACTGGTTGCTTCGAGCAAGCTCACGCCGATAAAGCGGGATCTAAAATGATGGAGAATTTTTCCCACATCCTTCAACGCGATAAGTCGATAGCAACAATCAGATCTTCATCAAACAACCACTTTGGAAGCGCTAACCTCTCCTTTCAAGGTACGTGTTAATTTTGATATTCCCCGTATTTGAAGGTCAAATAGATGTGGATGCTCTAGACAAATAGTTAAATCTATGTTCGGCCTCGTTCCGCCCAGCCTCCCACGCTAATCCCCACCCGGCCGCCATGCCCACACCCGCCTCAAACCCCTACCACGTTCACGGTTATTTCATTAACCTAATATTTTCTCAATGTGTCATGAATGGCTGGAATGTGTCAGCCTTGCTCATTTTTTTGCAAATTTAAAGTGCGCGGAGGGGTTTTAGAGGCCGCGTGGGTGCATTTTTCTTCATTATTTCACTTGTGAAGTGAGAGAGCTAAAGAGGTGGTGAGGAACCATTGCATCTATCCATGAGGAGAAATATGATCTTGCTTCCATTAGCTTCAACCTTATATATTCAAGATTTCCGTGCATGATCAAAACGTTTTTTTTCATTTGTTTGAAGATTTGAACCTTCTTTTAATTTTTTAGAGTTAGGTTAGGGTTTGCATTGTGCAATGTGCCTCTTTCTCTTATTGTTTTTGGAATGGAAGATTCAATCATTTTAAATTTCTAATTCATCTATCTCTTATTAATAATTATTTAACCTTGCATTATGGTGTGTTTATTTCGGTTTTTTTTTGTGCCAGGGTTTAATATTTCTACCCAAAGAAAATGCCTAAGGCATTGGATCCAATGTGCTTTCATTTTAATGGAAGATTCACCATTCTAATTCACTCTCCATCTCTTATTAAAAAAATTATTGTAACCTTTGCATTATGTGGTAGTTTATTCTCGGTTTTTTGCCATAGTTTTAATATTTTCATCTAAAGAAAATGCCAAAGGCATTGGATCCAATGTGGGTGTATGTAGAACCAAAGCAGCAACTTCCCCAATAGACAAGTATTGACATGCAAACTTTGCGGCAAAAAGATTTTTGTAGGAATTAGTCTCTTGAAATACCACCTTACCAAAACCAATGGGTTTGATGTGTATGCTTGTCCAAAAAGTACCCCAAAAACTATGCTTATTGTAAACCAATCACTCATTGATATGGCTAATAAGAGGGATGCTACCAAGGCTCGCAAAAAAGAACTTGAATGTTCCACTGCAATAGATACAGTGGAACATGTGCCTCTGAGGGGGGACCAGCAATACCACAATCCCACTCCTAACCCACAAGGCCCTCAACTTCTGCAACCCCATCATCAACCTCATCTTACTTTGAGATGAGGTCAACACCTGGGGGCAACCTTCTATTCGGATCATTGATTAAATAAAGAGATCTGAGGAGGCCTACAAGCTTGTAATAAATGTTTCTTTGGAGTGATATATCTTTTAACATTGCCACGGTCCCCTTTCTACCATCCCATGTTTGAAGTTGTTGCAATTGTTGGCCCTGGGTATAGGGGCCCTTCCTATCTTTCTGTGCAGTCGGTCTTTTCCCCTTGAAGGGCAGATCAATTCTATCTCTCGGATAAAGCCATCTAGCAACTCATGTAATAATTGTGCATCTTTTGTTGATGCAAGTGCATATACACTTTTGATAAACATTGTCCTTTTGGGACAATGTTTATCAAAAGGGTTGATGCAAGTGCATATACAAAAGATGCACAATTATTATATGAGTTGTTGAATGAATTTATTCGAGAGATAGGCCCGCAATATGTTATCCAAGTCATCACCTGACAATGTCACACCATGTTTTTGTTATCGGGGGATGCTTATGGAGAGGTATCCTTCCTTGTACTGGAGTCCTTGTGTTATCCATTGCATTGATTTGATGCCAGAGGACATGGGAACCTTCCTGGATCAAGGAAGTCATTGATTCAGCTCGGAGTGTGACAAAAATATATATATAATCACACATATGTTCTTACACCCATGAGACAGTTCACAGGGAACAAAGATTTGGTGCGTCCCGCAATCACACGCTTTGCCACCACCTTCATTCTCTTCAGTCGCTCCTCAAAAAATATGTTGGACTTACAAAGAATGTTTCTTTCTAATGAGTGGGTTGTTTGTGTCTATAGCACCAAACAATGCAAGCCATAGCTCCAACTTGTGGGACATGGCCAGAGATTCTGGAGTGGAGTAGCTGAGGTATGTACCATTAGTGAACCTTGGTAAAGTTGGTTCTTCGATTGGTTCATGGTGAGAAGCCAGCAATGGGCTACTTGTATGAGGCCATGGATAGCGCCAAACTATCTACCGGTTCTATGAGAACAAGGGGGAAGAAGGACCACCAAGAGAGCTCAGATATGGAATGTGATTGATGAACGATGGAACAACACACTCCAATTCCATTCATGCAGTAGGGCTCTACCTCAACCCTAGACTCGCTTATGCTTGTGGATTTAAATCTCCGATGGTGAGGTCAATATTTATTCTCCAGGTTCGTGAGGGATGGCCGACTCCACCAACGCCGTGAGATTTCTTGTGGGGATGCGATATATAGGATGGCATCCGAGATGTTGGGCTATGATATGGTCGTCCAAGATAGGACCACAAGGATGTAAGCTTTAATTTCAAATTTGTTTATTCCTTTCTATATATTATATATGACATTTATTGTTTGATGGAAATCTAAAATATATAATTCGCTATCTCCTTTCATTCTTTATTCATTGTAGATGTCCTGTGGGAACACTATGGTGGAAAGTCTTAGCCTAAACTGGCTGCCTGAAGTGCTTAGTCAAAGTTGCAGTTCTTCAGGGTGTGAGCGTAATTGAGTGTCTTTGAAAAGATACACCCAAGAAGCGCAAATGTTAGAAATGTTAAAATGCAACAATCAAAATTTAAAACGTTTATATTTTTTTTAATTTTAAAAAAAAAAAAAAAAAAAAAAAAAAAAAAAAAAAAAAAACTATAGCTCTCAATGTTCATACGTGTTAGGTACCCAGCGCCTTAATAACTTGGTATATGTCTACTACAAACTAAGGTTGTGGGTGAAGCAACCGGAAAAGAACCCCATTATAGAAGCCATACTTTATTGATAACATTGACACCACCACTAGTGGAGGGGAGGGATTCGTGAGCCCGAGATGGGAGGAGGCCCCCAGTGGTTGGAGGAGCATGTAGATAATTTGATGGCGGAGGGAGCAACAAAGGAGGAGGAGGAGAAGGGAGCAGTTCCACTGTTGATACAAAGGTCGGTGGAGGAGATTGGACTTCCAAAGGGATCCAATGCCACCCACCACCTCCACAGAGAGCCATACCTAGAGCTGGACTTGGGTCTGTTGGGACTATGAGTAGGCAACACACTTTTCCTCCACCTCATCCCCATCATCACCTCTACCACCTCGCAGGGGAGCATCCGTGAGCAATGATCTTCCACTGTCCCCATCTGGAGTACCTCCATGACCATTTACTGCTTTTAGAGGAAAAGTGGTGCCCTTTTTTCGTAAAAGGGCTAGAGCAGCAGAGCACGACATAGAGGGAATTAATGATTTGAATTTTGGATTCCTATATCTATCATTTTCATTTTATCATGTACTATTTAGTATCTAGATTCTTCATGATGATTCATCTCATGAGGCCACATTTATTTTGATCACTTGATGGGATTTTGTATCTACTATCATCCTATCGTGAACATGCTTCAGAATTTTCAGCTTAGTAACAATATGTGACCACTTCACCTGACATCTTATACCTTTATTTATTAGCCATTACATTGATGTAGAAAAGCGTTTATTTGATGTTGTTGTTGCTTACAAGTTTAAAAAAATTAAACAAATTGAAAAAAAATGATCCGTTTTGTATTTTTTGAGGTCTTGCCGACATATATTCGCCATTTTCCCAACATGTCTCCGAAAGAAGACTCTTCCTGACCCTCATTTACACTTTCCTAATACCTAATATATACAACATTGTTTAGCACTCTTAAATCTCCCCATGTCAAACATTGCGGAAAACTTAGTCGCAGAAAATTTCCACAAAAGAGTCCGGAATATATGGGGTCGATCCCAATTTGGATTTTTTCGTAGGACGCTGGGTAAAGGAACAATATTACACCTGCTATAACCATGAGGGACCAAGATATGAGATGGATCACAATGCTGCAAGAGAGAGGCCAAGAAGTTCCTGAGTTCACCAATACCTTCCATACCTTGGCGCACTGCCAGTATCAAAGACTCTTAACTACATTTGGTTTTGAAATACCGTGGCTCTACACGATACATCCAAACTGAAATGAAAATTTTGGACATCTCATCCCTGGGAACTGCCTATCAATATGATGTCAAAAACGAGCAGAAATTTAAGCAACAGAAAAAAAACAGGAGTTCGAGTCTGCAAACCCACAACAACCAAAATATGATAAAGACGGCCCTAACAAACACCAAAACCAAAATTCAAGCCACATGAAAAGAAGGGTCACTTGAAGATGAAGGACACTGGAACCGTGTGATTCAATAAAAGTCCCTAGCACAACAATCGATGAATGTCACTCAAACAATCATTGGTGGCTGAAATCAAAGACAAGAAGCCAAAACCTAATTCAAAAACTGATTCTGAAAATACTAGCAAAAGACAGATCATCAACGCAAACCCCAATCGAAGTATTGTCGTTGCAATAAAGCAACAGTAGCAATTCAACCAGAAGAACCAACAGATCCTCAAGAGCGGGAGCGCCTTTTTCATTCACAGATGTGGGTGAAGGGGACCCCACTGCATTTTATTGTTGATAGCGGAAGCCAGAAGAACCTCATCTCAACAAAGATCATCAAACAGTTGGGATTATTGACAACACCACACCCACAACCATACAACATCAGGTGGCTTCGCTAGGGACGACATCTCTGTGTCAGCCAGCAGTGTCGATTGTCATATGGAATCCAGCCCTTCAAGGATGAGGTATTATGTGATGTTGCCCCGCTGGATGTCTGTGATTTTCTCTTGGGCCAACCATATATGTGGAAGCGCCATGCTATCTATGAGTCTCGATCTCGTAGTGTCATTGTTACTCTAGGGGGTCAACTCTACAAGATACCAAAGGTGGTTCCGACTACTGTCCCACCTAAACAGTGTCGTAAGGTAGTATCTCATACTACAAAATTTAGCTTCTTCACAATCTGTTCAAAAGGTGAACAAAAGGATACTGCAACCACTACAGCCTTGGCCCAAGCACCTTCTATCCAATAGAAGCAAGTCGAAAAGACTGCAACAAAGCGCAAAGATTCATTCTGCACACAGACATCTCATGTAGCCAAACTGGTTAAAAAGGTCCAACCCTTCCAACCACAGGTTCGTAAAAACCTTGAAAAGGCTAAGCAACGCAACTTCTCCCACAAGGTAAGCAGCTCATCAAGATGCAGATTCAACAAACTCTTTTCCCTCTCCCCTGGGCACTCAATGCAATGGAGACCATTGCTTCCTAAGGAGGGAGGATTGATCCAGGTGGATATCGGTGGCCACCCACCTTTTCCAACTCACTCAAAGTTTTTTGGGAATTTTGGCAATTTACTATTTTTAGCAGTTTTTAACTTCCGAGGCCATTTTGAGGGCCCAAATGAAGGTTTTTCGGAATCGAGCTTCTCATTGATAGTCGAAGGCTCTGATTGAGCCCCCAAAATGAATCTCCTCGACGATACCTTTCCAACGAGCTATCGTGCAACCCAAACGAAGATCGTATGCCAAAGTTACGCCCCCGAAAAGTTGATACACCAAACTACCCAAAACAGGGTCCACAAAACTGTTGGCTTTTCATCTTCCGGGGTTGGGGTTTTGGATTTTCTTTATGATAAAAAGGCCTTTGGAGCTTCATTGTAAAATCATCTTCTCACAGATGCGAGTAGCCGTCACATCTTTTCTCAGAGATAAGTTGCCACCATTCTAGGGAGTCTTTCACTCTGTACTTTACAGTCTTTGTACATTTTCGCTCATTAATAGAAAATTGTGTATTACTGTATATCTGTGTTTATGGTTGCATCTCTGATACATTTCTTTTATAATATTGAATATCCAAGTTATCTCTGTACATTTCTTTATTATATCTCCGCTCTCATTTCGTGCCGAAAATAATCCGGATCACTAACAATTGGCACAAATGTACCACCTCCATCTCACTCTTGGGAAACATGGGTACTATTGGGAGGCTTTGATGAGGACAACGCACCATTCCACCCCTTACTTAACACTTTCCATACTAGGGCCTTCTGCAATGTAATAAATTTTGGTATGTTTGTTAAAAGACACCAAAAAGGCATGTGGTTCATCCTCCTATGAGAAGAAGGGCTAGATTGCCAAGGTTAATGCAACTGCTATAAATAATAATAAAGACAAAATGTTATAAAAGAAAAAAAAATGTGGGATAATAAATGACCAACTTTAAAAGCCAAAGGCCAGCTTGAGCTCTATCGCCTTGCTATGAGGCGATTGCCCCAAGTCCTAAATGCAATAAATGCATATCATCTAGAAGGACTTAATCCTAGCAAGAAAAATAATAAAAAAGTGCTTGAAAGTTGAAAAGGGGACTTGCAATGCATAAAATGAATCTCAAAAGGCAAGAAAGGGGTTTGGAATACACCCACTGCCCAAGGAAAGAGTATCTCAAGCAATAAACGCTCCCTCTACAAAGGCACTCATGGAAATGGACCAAGCACGGTACCTTGCATGTTAATGACACCATCACCATGAAGTCAGCCCAACACATTTTCATCCACTATACAGGTTTCTTGAGAAATATCCCTCTACTTGGGAACTGGCACACCTAATAGGGTCTTTTGATGGTCCTCCCATACCTAAACTTGCATAAAGTCTTTAGCTAATGTGAAGTTTGAAGGGGATATCTAATGTGAATTGCTTATGTGTCTTCTATGTTAAGTGATGGCCTACTTTATATGCTTTTTAGGACTCTTGAACCTTCTGATTACTTGATTCTATGGCTTTGACAAACTTGGGTGCATGCATATGACATGGTCCTTTGGAGAACGTCCCTATGATTTCGCCCACGACGTTGTGCATTTTATACAATACATGGCACATGTGATGGAGAGTGTTGCGTCACATGATGACTTGAGACATTCAGACATACCCTCTCACACCTCTTGGACCCTAGACAATGGACAAATGAGCCTTCATTTTGCAGATATGGTCATATTGGTTGACAAATGAGTAGGAATCCTACAATTTTGGACAGTGTACCCACAACATGATAGCACTTGGTTTGAGGACGTTGCACTTGGAGATGATAGGGAAACCCTTGGAGAGGTGATGGGCGCTCTTTTCACCTTGGACGATGGGCATTACACCTTGGACGTTGAGTATTTTGAGGATGACGTTACACACATGATGATCACAATGATGGTGGGGCAAACCCCATCATTAGGGCATCCTTGGTTGATGATTTGGGGCACTTGACATGACCTTTGATGAGGAGACATGACACTTCACCTTGCTTGCACCACTTGAAGATGAGACGTGGCCTTTGAAGGCCTCCTACACCTTCTTGGAGCATGACGTCACCTGCACATGTGACCTTGGAGGGCATGTTTTGTTGTATTGGCATGTTATTCCATTGTTTGAGGCTATTTGAGGGTTCAGCCTAGACCTATCTCACTTGTATCATGAACTTTTTGTATTTTGAGGGGCTTTCAGGGGTTTTCACAATAGGGTTGCCTCATATAAAGAAGCTAATGCTACCTCAAGC
Source organism: Picea sitchensis (assembly GCA_010110895.2). Lineage (NCBI taxonomy): Eukaryota > Viridiplantae > Streptophyta > Pinopsida > Pinales > Pinaceae > Picea > Picea sitchensis. Next base: position 119,313 of record SNQJ01S0020462.1, read on the forward strand.
CAAAATCATAACTCACATTTGTGATTCATCACTACTATTTGTCTTCTCTCTCTCTCTCTCTCTCTCTCTCATTTCGCTATGGAGCTCTTATATGCACTTTTGGAGTGATTTTTGGTGGATACTTTGTCTTGTTATGGTGGATTCTTCATGAACTAGGGTTTCCTCATGATAGCGACTTGACTAGTAAGTACTCTTGCAAGTTTTAAGTGTTATTTCTTGGTATATTTTGGTGAATGCTCTATTAGAGAGGCAATAGTTGCATGTTATCATTTTTTCCTTGAATAATTGTGAAACCCCAAGGAAGGATTAAGAGAGGTTATCCCCTTCCCTTGTTGCATCTACCTTAATTTGTTGAAGCATACATGAATAAGATTAGGGATTGTGAGAGGACATTCCCCTAACCTGGTCTTTGAGGTTAAAACCTAGGGTTTATGAGAGGATAAACTTTAGGGTTTAGCCTAATTCCATCCATTATCCTTGTTAGACACTAGAAAAGAAGTGGGACGACACCTAGGATTTATAAGAGGATAAACCTTAGATTCTCTTCTTTTGAGGTTTGACCTCGGCTTATGAGGGGATAATCCTAGGCCTCCAAACCTTTACATCTTCTCGTGCATATAGTCTCCTTTGTGGTGATTGCATTGACTCCATTTTCCCAAGAAGAAAACAGCACTAGTCTCTATGTTTGCAAGTGATGACTAAAACCCTAGCTTAGTCTCTGTCAAAGAAACTTGATAATTTAGGTCTCTAACCTCACTCTCATGCTCTTCCTAACTCAATGCTTGGCATAATAAGTCATTAATTTGCTGCTGTTGCAAATGTTTGCTACAGCCATTAGGGTTTGAGCAAATTGCATATAATTGACTAATTTTAACAACTCACCCATAAAATAATTGTCTAACACCTTGCTAACATTCTACTTGATATTGGCCATAATTTCCATGGTTGTATTGTTAGATTAAAGCATGTTTCCTTGCTGCTGTTATAAAAGTTGATTACAACCAATAGGGCTTAGCCATTTTGCTGATAACTAACTTAATGTCATGGTTAAAGAGGGCTGAAATCATTGTTTGACACTTGGACATTATCCTACTCATTAAGGGGCATATTTTGAGAATTTATTTGATAATTTTAAGAGCTGATTTCTTGCTGCTGTTGCAAAACATACTTTGCTGATATATTATTGTCTATTGCTGCAATTTCATTACAACAGTTCTTTTTACTCGATAGCTAGTGTTCCGGGAATCATTTTTGCATTGATTAGACTTGATAATTGCTTGGAAACATTGAATACTTCACACTTAACCCATTGATCAATTATCTCACCTTTTCCCTTGACCTAGCCTATCATATCAAGTGACCAATATAGGATCCCTTTTCCCTAGACTTGCCCTTAGCTTGCTATAGGATCCCTTGAGGTCACAAGGGAAGCCTCCCTTGTGTTGGATCTCTTTCCATCACTAAAGCGAGGAAAGTACTTGCTTAGGTGACAGTGGGAATTACTTCCAATTGTTATGCAAGTTTAGCATCTTGTGAGGGCTTTGCACAAGTGCTAGATTCTATGTTAACATGACACAAATTAGGGAACCATCATACCAAGTGAAGAATTGCAATGAATGTTGCACATTCTTAAACAAACATTCATTTCTTATTTTCCTAATATGATAGAGACTGTCACCTCTAATTAGCATCCATGTTACATTGAACTAAATGACCCAAGGAAGTCTGTCTCATAAAAGGCTAGCCTTCCAAGAGATGGAAAAAGGAAGCTAGGTACATAACCTAAAAGCCTATTCCCATGTTGTCTTGGCTAAGTTATAGTACCAAAAACATGTGTTTAATAGTTTCATCTACCCCACATGGGGGATTTAGACTGAGGCACCCCCAAGTATTTCAGACACTTCCCAAGAGACAGCTTCCAAGCACCAGACGTGCAAAGTGTTGATCAGGCATGTGGGAGTCTTGGTTGGCCCTCACATTGTATTTTTCATTTTGTGAAAACACCTTGTATATTGAGTTGGCGCTTGGTTGGGGCTTCACACCTACATGGAGGAATACACAATTCTAATTTAATGTTAAGTTTAGAAGTGGTTCCTAAACTCACTCATTAGACTCCTATAAAATGGGAGGCAATGTGAAGAGACACTTATCACATCTCATTGTGACATTATGGAGTTGGCATAAGTGAGTGAGCACTTGTGCCAAGAAGATTGGGGTGGCAATTTCAGCAAAGGAAATTCTTAACTTTGGCAAATCTGCCCTAAGGTTTTTGGACATTCTCTCTATTTTTCAGCCAAGGAGAGGAGGCCACACGTGTGAGAGGAAGAAGAGAAACATGCCGCACATGTGGGGATGTACAATCTGTACAAGTGACGTTAGTGTCTGTACAGGTGATGTCAACGTCCATACGATCTGTACAGGTGACGTCAACAACTGTATAGGTGACGTCAACAGGTCGTACAATAGGTTAGCAAGTTGGAAGGGTCTTTCCAGAATTTGTTTAAGTTGTAATTTTGCTAGGAGGACTGTTTTGTCCTAAGAAATTTTTCAATCAGAAAATTTTACAGAACAAAAAATTTGTGTCTCGTGTATGGATGATTCATCTCTGATCATTCCGTTTCCACTGTAATTTTTTGTCATAATTTCAATGTAAAATTATTCAATGATAACAACCCTAGTTTACTGTTTGAGGTCACTTGGAAGTAATTTTCAGATATGAAATTGTATGCAATGAATTGCCCTGAACAATTTGACATGGTATCAAAGCATAGGCTCTAGAGAGAGAGGGAGTCATCTCTTGAGACACAAGTGGCTGCAAACTTTTGTTAATGCAGATTTTTGTTCTGGGCAGGTCACAATGGTGAGCACTCTTAGAGTGGAGGATAGGTTGGAAGGGGCCATTAATTTTCGGGCCTGGAAGGCTAGGCTCCTTTTGCTCTTGGAAGAGAATGATCTCAAATATTATGTTGAGATGGTGATTTCAAATCCCAACGATCCACAGGAATTGGCAACCCATAGAAAGAGGGAAATGAAGGCCAAGCGGGTGTTGTTGGATTCTGTGAAAGATCACTTGATTCCTCATATTTCCGAGAAGAAGACAACAAAGGATATGTATGATGCTTTGGTGGGCTTATACCAAAGCGGGAATACAAGTCGGAAGTTGATTTTGAGGCACCAACTCCAATTTGTTGAGATGTCCAAATCAAATACAGTTGCTAGCTACCTCATGAGGATCACTCAAATTCGTGATCAACTTGTAGCCATTGGTGAGGCAGTTGATGACATAGAGTTGGTGAATGTGGCATTGAATGGTTTTCTTGGGTCTTGGGAACCATTTGTGTAGGGGATTTGTGCACGAGAGAAGTTGTCACCATTTGACAAACTGTGGATCGATTGCATCTAGGAGGCTCGAATAGAGTCCAGGAATGGCAAGTAGAGAGATATCAATGATGAGAACTTGGCCCTAGTTTCTCACACTAGGAAGGGCATAAGAAATGATTCTCCAAGGAGAGAGGCATCTCCAGAACCGAGGAAGAAGAAGGACTTTAGCAAGGTTAAGTGTTCAGTTGTCATACACTAGGTCACTATGCTTCACAGTGTCCATAACAAAAGAGAGGGAAAGGGAAGCAACAAGCATCATTAGCGAAGGTGGATGAGGTTGCAGACAAGCTTCAGAGGGAGTTCTTATTGGTCTCTGCCCTTTCTAGTGCAGTTTCCGATAGTGGGACTTGGTTTGCGGATAGTGGAGCCACATGTCATATGACAAGAGCATGGGATTTGTTCAAGAGTTTCACATAGTATGCCTCAGATATGTATGTGGAACTTGGTATGGGGACCAAGCATGCAATGCATGGATCTGGAATAGTGTCATTCTGGATGGAGTTAGGAGATGTGTTGAGAGTGACAAATGTGCTATAGGTGCCGAAACTCAACAAGTGTGTTCTCTCGGTCTCGGTGATTGAGGAGAAGGGCTATGAGGTTTTGTACCGAGATGGACATGCGTTGATCATGCCCAGAGGATCTAGCTCAGACACACCAATGCTTCTTAGAGTTAGAGAGAGTATCTTGTATAGGCTAAAGGGCCAAACCTATGTGAGCTATGGACAGTAGTAGAGTGGCAGTGAACAAGGAACAGGTAGCTACGAAGGTTGTGCAGACTCAAAGGGAGTCAGACATCAGAAGGAGTCAACAAGCTCGAAGGGAGAGTTAGTCGTCCAAAGGAAGTCAACTTTCAGGTTCAGGTGGGAAAGAGGAGTCTTCCAAGACTATCAAGAAGGTGTCATGGGTTGAGATGGCCAGGCAGGATGCTTAGAAGCAAAAGGATTCTAGGAGTAGGGTGTCTTCCAAGAAGGGTCTAAGTCATACAACAGGATTTGCTTCTGTCTCAGAGGGAGCAGTTATGGTAGCGGATCCAGTGTGGGAGACAAAGCCACTTCCAGTGTGGGAGTCAAAGCTACTTCTAGGTGATGGTGGATAGAATACCTCCCTCTCTAAGAGGGAGTGTTGATGTTTTGTAGGTAGGGAGGTATTCCCACATTGGCCTTGGTATCGAGCATGTGGGACTCTTCGTTGGCACTCACATCGCATTTTTCACTTTGTGAAAACCCTTTGTATATTGAGTTGGGGCTTCGCACCCACATGGAGGAATAAACAACTCTAATTTAATGTTGAGTTTAGAAGGGGTTCCTAAACTCACCCATTAGACTCCTATAAAAGGAGAGGCAATGTTAGGAGACACTTATCACATCTCATTGTGACATTATGCAGTACGCGTAAGTGAGTGAGCACTTGTGCCAAGAAGATTCGGGTGGAGATTTCAGCAAAAGAAATTCTTCATTTTGACAAATCTGGACTAGGGTTTCTCAACATTTTTTCTCTATTTTTCAACCAAGGAGAGGAGGCCACACATGTGAGAAGAAGATGAGAAACATGTCACACGTGTGGGGCCATACACTCCATACATACATGTGACATCAGCAATCCATACAGGTGATGTCAGCAGTCCATACTAGTGATGTCAGCAGTCTATACAATCCGTACAAGTGATGTCAGCGTTCGTATAGGTGACATCAGCAGACATATAGGTGACATCAGCAGGCCATACAACAGGTTTGCAAGTTGGAAGGGTTTTTCCAGAATTTGCTGAAGTTGTAATTTTGCCGGGAGGACAGTTTTGTCAGAAATTTGTCAATCAGAAAATTTTACAGAACAGAAAACTTGTGTCTCATGTGTATGGATGATCTATCTCTGATCTTTGTGTTTCCGCTGTAATTTTCTGTCATAATTTCAGTGTAAAATTATTCAGTGATAATAGCCCTAGTTTACTGTTTGAGGTCACTTGGAAGTAATTTTCAGATCTGAAATTGTATGCATTGAATTGCCCTGAAAAATTTGACACAAAGCAGGCCTTTTTAGGCTCTGGGGGAGACTTACAGATAGCCTTAAGTCTGTACAGACAAATCTTTTGTTTGGACATGATTCTCCATATTCCATTTATCCTTACATCAAGCACAGGCTTGGTGGCCAACCGACAGTATCCATCAGCAGGCCTATATTCTGGTTGCATCTCCAGTCTTGCCACGAAGCCTGCAACCCCTAAAGAACAATCTTAAGGAAGAGATTGTCAAGGATAAGGCTCTAAATCCTTTCAATGCTTAGCCTGTCTGGGTTGGACAGATTGAACTCGGACTTGAGGGTTGGCCAGACACTCCATTCTCTGGTTTGAAAGTCATTACATCAGGCACAGTCTTGGTGGCAAACAAACAGTGTCCATCAGCAGGTTTATACTTCTTGAAGCCTTTTTCTGGTTGCATCTCCAATCTTGCCGCCAAGCCTGCGGCCCCTAAAGGCAAAGCTTAAGGAAGAGATTATCCACAGTGAAGCTCTAAATCCTTTCAATGCTTAGCCTGTCTGGGTTGGCAAGATTGAACTCTGCCTTGAGGGTTGGACAGTCCTTCCATTCTCTGGTATGAGAGTCATACAAGTCCCTAGTTATCTTAATCCCTCTTTTGAACAGCCACTTAGCTGAGAACCAAACTGATTCTGCTAGTGATTTGCTTCCAGATAGAACAAAAAGTGACCACCAGACACAGTGGTCATTGAAGGAAAGGCCAAAATGCAAAGAGTCACACGTCCAGACTAGATTAACTTTAGTGGTCTCCCAGTCCTTCCAAATACTCTCAGCAACAAAGGTTCCTTTAATTATTGCCAGAGCAGGAGTAAGAAGCCAAAGTTTGAAGATTTAAATCACTTTAAAATTTTCTGCCCGGGGGGGCTTCTGAGGTGACAATTCCTGAGCAGAACCTTCCATTCTTCTCACCCTTCAACAGCTCTGATGACGGACTTGACACATAGGGTTTGCCCTGAGAGTGCAAAAGCAAATTCGTATCTGAAAAAAAAAATAGAACACTAAAAGATGACCAATAAGAGAAAACATATCACAAACTAATATTGATATCAGTGCATAGTCTCCTCTATTATATAGTTAAATATCTATTAAATAATGTCAAAAAGCACATTCTGAATACAAAGTTTCGTCTATAGAAAAGAAAGCAATAGAAACAACTAACGGTTGAAAAATAAATATGTAAATAATCAAGACATCAAAGATTAGCATGTACAGTTCAGTTCTTCAGCATTAAAATATTCAACCTCAGAGACTGACAGCACCATATTCAGTCAACTGACAGAAGCTGTAGCCCTTTCAATGCAGAGTTTTCCCAGGCCTAGTTACCATGCCTCACCCTTTAGCCTGCAGGCTGCAGGGATTTCACCTCACAAGAGAATGAAACCTTCATAATATTGATGGATGATTGAGCATACATCCTAGGATAGTGTGCAATGAGTTATCGATTCAGCTATTCGGGACCTTTATGTCTCACACAACATTACAGAAAATGATTATTAAAAGCTGAGGATCTACTGTTTCTACTAGCTTCCAGTTGAGTCTAGCTGATTGGTCCTTCAGCAGAATATTCTGCTGTCAATTCTCAGATGTACAATGCAAAAATGCAACACACAAAACACTGTGGTTTCAAAGGGAACAATTTTACAACATTTCCAGTAAGATGTTTATGTATTTAAAAAATTTCAAATAGAAAGTCATTTTTCCCTCAAATATGATATGTTTTTCTGAAAACTAGTAACTAATTTCCAGTTAACAGAGTTAAGAACAAAGAAAGCTAGAATATGGTTTTCATCTCCTTCACATCATGTATATCCACATCTAAATACCACATATTTCAATTTCTTTCTTTTGATTCTTTTGATAGGCACAAAATTTTCACCAATGGATGACATGAGTTAAATATAAAATCTCAAGTTAGTGCATACCTTCATGGAAATTTCTCTCTCCTCCCGCTTCCGGTACTCATCTTCTCTCCTCCGTTTTGATTCATCCAAAGTAGTGGCAGAACCTTCCTCCGACCTCCTTTTTTCTAATTTTTCTTCACGACGAGGAGAAAGCCTCTGGATAGGTCTGCTACTTGTACCCCTCCGATCAATTTCATCCTCTCTTCTGCCCACAGGAAGTGATTGTGGAACAACATTTGGAGGAAGAGGGGGTGGGGGTGGTAGGCTCTGCATAGGAAAGCGATCATCAGGGTGGGGCTTCTCTGCTGTAGACTCACTATACCGTGACCTATTACGGTCATCTTTATTTCTTTCATCCTTATTCCTGTCCCCTGGCCTTTCAAAATTCCTATCAGGTCCCCTGTCTTGCGTTCTATCTACAGACCTTTCCCTAAATCTTTCCATTGACCTATCCCTTGTCCTTTCACCTGCATGCTCTTCACCACGAGACTTATCAGAACGTTCTGGCCTTTCCCCTCTGTGATCTCGATCAGCTCTTTCTCCAACCCTTTCTTTAGGTCTATCTAAAGATTTATCTGCAGCTTTCTCTGAATTACGTTCTTCAGGACCAGATTTTTCCTGGTCCATTGTTCGAGGTTTATCTATAGATCGCTGATCCAAACCCCGGATTTCCAGAAATTCTCCACCTTTATCCTCATTATCACCCTTCCGACGTTTATTTAATCTGTCTGTCTCATCCACTGGATTTGGTCGTTTTTGCTGCTTATCTTTCTGGATATCATCTGCAGATTTTGGAAGCAAAGTTTCTTCATCATGAGGGGACTTGGGAGGATAACCTTTCTGGAGTCCTGATGCTTCTTGAGTTTCACTTCTATCAACATCCTGTTCTCCAGGTGCTTTTAGATCCACTGATTTACTTGTTGCGGTATCCGTCTTAAGAAAATTTGCTAATGTCTCTTGAGTAACCTTTGCTGAGGTACTTGATGCTTTACCTGTACCACCATTGCTTGCAGCTATACCAGCAGTTAATCCTTGCCGATTTTCTGACGTACGAGAGGCAGGATCCCTCTCAACAGTAGATGATGCAGTTACTACTCGACCAGCGGCTTTTCCAGATCTTGAATCATCTTTTGTCGGTTCTGTCTTTGATTGCCTAATAGTAGAGGATGTCTGGTTTGCACGTTTAGGTTGAGTTCGAGACTACAAAAAAATGACAAGATGAGTTTATGAATACTTTTACCAAAATTAAAGCGAACAAAAGAAATGCTGCCTTGATATAAAGAGAACTTTACTCCACAAACAGGCACAAAATTAGAGCCATTTAGAGTCATTTGATTTATACTCCATTTTAGAAAAACCTTTACATGGCAGCTGGGACAGGGCTTTCATTTGGAATGGACACATTTGCTGAGAATGGTATAATGGTAATAAACACATATATAAAAATAAGATATAAATAAATAATAATTAAATAACAATAAATAATAATGAGATAATGAAAAGATGTCTTATCTAAAAGACGTGTCCCTTAGTGAAAGGGTACCCACGCCCTCACTCTCATTTGTAATCATATCACATTCATATATATCCTTATGGATATCTCTATTTTATACCACTTAAATTGGATATTTTTATAGTTGTCAAACAAGTTTATTTGTCACATTTCGTATCAGAGCAAGTCTGATCCTGGCCCTTGGCAACCAGACTGTTGATCAAAATTTTGTTGCCCCTGGCAACATCTTTGCAAGCCTTTGGCCATTCAAAATTCCACAATTCTTGGAACTCCGGGTCTAACACCACATTTGGATTTTGGCCTTATAAGTTCAGGAAATCTGCTGCAAATTGAAGATTTTCACTACCATACATTTGCTGCGATACATTGAAGTTCATGAAGATTAACCGCTGCCAACAATTATTGAAACCATCGGAAATTACAGTGAACAAATAATCAAGTAAACTAGGAAAATAAGAGTCTACCGTAAATCACTCGCTGGAGATATAGGACAAGGACACAACATTTATCATCAAATATTTGAAATTCTGCATAAAACGAAGTGAACAACTTACAGAGTCTATCCATGGCACAAATAAAATATTTAAATCGTGGAACTTAGAGTCTCTAACAGTCGCTAATATTGAATGAAAGAAGTATTATACTTAGACTCTGCACACAGCGATCAAAATTCGTGCAATCTAATCAAGCGAAAGTATAGCTGTAGGGGAGGTTGCATTGATCGATACCACCTATCACGGGAATTTAAAATTGTTAGCCACAAATCGCACAGCCACTTTAGGCGTGGTTGATAAACAATTTAGGGAACCATCTATGTAACGAAATTCAAAACACTGAACGGGTGTGTCACATTGGATGATCTGTGTGGGCATGTTTGTTTTAGGTTTTCATCACTTCTTCCTTTTCATCTCCCAACCTTTTAGGTTTTCGGGCTTACTGACCCAAGAAGGGCATGTACCTCATTTCATGGGAAGAAGCAGCCATTAGGCTTGGAGGTGCCCTAGCAAGAACATCATGCAATAAAGGTTTGCCCTGGGATCTTGAGAGCAATGAAATGCTACTCAAAAAATAAAAGTAAGGGACCCATAAAATAAATAATTAATCAATTCCTTAAACTTTCCAAGGTAGAGCATTTGCGGGCTATGAATTTCCTTTTTAGTACCCCTTATTGACTTCAACTTGGAAAGGCATGCAAACCAAGGTAGAGCCTATGTGGGCTATGCATTTCCTTTTTAGTGCCCCTTATTGTCTTCAACTTGGTGACACATGCAAAGTAAATGGCTAATAAAGGGTTTGGAAAAAATGTCTTAAAAACAAAAAGAGAAAAGAGATGTGGCTAGCCCTCAACAAAGGCACCCATAAATGAGACAATACGAGCCCTTGTATCTCATGAAACCCCATACCTAGAAGTCTAACCCCATCCACTTCACATTCACTACATGGCCTAGAGAGGTTTCTCTTTGGAAACTTCCCCTACTTGACACTAGGGCACTATGACACCCCTCCCATATCTAAATTTTGCAAATTGTATAAGATCTTTGAGCATATGTTTATTTTGAAAAGGGGGGATTTGATGCACATGTTCGGGTGGTTCTTTTATTAGATATGGCTTACTTGGCATGATATTGTGACTTGTGGACCCTTGGAGGGCGTACTTGCTTGTCTTTGCAGGTCCTTGACAGGTGAAAGCTTGATCGTGGAGGCACAAGGTCACTTGGACCTTCACTTGGGGCAAGAAGCCCACAGGTTGGATGATGCGCCCCCTCTCCTTCAGACAGCTTGGATGAGGGACATTGCCTTTCAAGGCACTTGAGTATCCCTAGGAGGTGACTTGCTAGCTTTCCCAGCCCCAACGTTTGCCTTTGGAGGCCTTATCCTTCTCTTCTGGGGCATGACGCCACACCTAGAAGGCTAGGGTTTAATGGTGATTGATGAATTGATGATGACTTCGCATGTTTTGATGGAGGAAGACCTTTGCACTTTGAAGAATTGACCTTTGGAGGCCCAACGTCTCCCTCAAATAGCTCAACGACTTGCACACTATGCAAAAACGTCACCCCTAGAGGGCATGACGTCATCTTTTAGGGCTTACTTCTTTTGTAAAATTAAATTATAATTTGTAAAGGGGAAAACTAAGAGGTCAGCCTCCCTAATTTGTGTTTTACCCTAAGTTAAGTGGACAAATTGCTTTTACAAGGACATGTATAAAAAGAGACCTTGTCACTTTCATTTGATACACAACTCACTTGAGAATTACATAAGTGTTGGCTGAAATTTTCGAACTACTTAGGTAAATCGCATGTTTTTCTCTCTTGTGCTATTGGATGCTAGTACTTGTCTTTTGGTGAAGGAAGCTAAGGCACTATCTCTTGGATGCTTTGTTCTTGCTCTTGTGATGGAATATTCTTGGTAAAGAAGGGTTTATCTTGCTAATTCTTGGACTAGGTAAGGAATTTATGCTTTGTGTTGTTTCTTTCTTGGTTGCAATGTTAATTTTGTTAAGCTCTTGGAGGAGTATAAAGGCATACACCCTCCACTAAGATCTATCACCATTGTCTTAGATAGACTACTTTTGCAAATGTTGCTAGGAGGAGTAAAAAGGATTACACCCTCCTAGATTTACCTTGCTAGTTTTGTTTGCTCTAGGGAGTAAAAAGGCTTACACCCCTAGAGAAGTAACACAACTAGCTCTTACACAAGAGACCCCATAACCCAATTGATAAGGCACTAATCTAATTTGCATTGGAGATATAAAATCATTGCATTGGTATATGTGAATTGTTGAGATATTGCAATTGTCCAAGTTGGAATTGATTCTATATGGTATAAGCATTCTTCTTGCCTAAGGGCATCTAGCTTGGCTAACTAATTATCTTTGTTGTTATAAACTAGTGTTAAGGTTTAAGCTATTATTAGGTTTCTTTTCAATTTACTAGATAACCATAGCTTAGATAGGATCACTAAGAGAAACACAATCACAAGATACACAACATTTATCCTGGGAAACCCTCATGGGGAAGAA
>SNQJ01S0020462.1:131168-149460 GCA_010110895.2 Picea sitchensis
TTAGCTATTCTTCCTTCTTCTTGAACACATTCTTCCCAAAGATTGTCAAATTGTAGTTTCTCCTTTCTGGCATAAATAGTTTGGATGAATGCATCCAAAGGTCTTGTGAGACCATCAAGGGTTGTCATTATAAGTTCGTCTTCATCTATAGTATCTTCAATTGCTTCTAGTTGTTCTTTGAATTGTGATATTCTGGAGAAATATTCCTGAATTGTTTCTCCTTTCTGCATCCTTGTATTTTTGAGTTGAGTTCCTAGTTTCATCTTCCGATTGATGTTCCTTCCTTCATATAATCTGGTTAGGGCATCAAGCATTTCTTTTGGAGTCTTCTTCGAAACCACTTGAGCAATCAAGTGATCTTTAATAGAATCTGCAATGATTCTTTTGGCCAGGTCATTCTCTTCAAGAATGAGTGCAATCCTATACTTCTAGGAAAAAAAGTTTTCCACACCTTCTAGCTTGTCAACAAGCTTAGTGCTTGCAGACATCTTTTACTTGGAGCTAGGAAAATGACCAAAAACTGAAAAATGCTCAGAATTTAATTTTGTACTTACCAAGAGGTGTGCTTGGCTGAGGCGAGTAGCCTGGTGTAGTTAGATTTCAAAAAGTCCAAATTTTGCCCCTTCAAACTTGACCAGCAGATTTCTGGACTGGTACTTCTGGTTTTCTGGTACTTCTAGTACTGGTGAAAACTAGGGTTTCACATTCGGGAGTTCTATCCACTGAAAAGGTACGTTGAAGGTGCCAATGAGTACCTTAGGCTAGGGCGCACTTTTCTAGATGATCTTTGGGCTAAAATTCCTCTTAAATAAAAAGCCCTAATTTTCTTATACGACAAGAGTGACATTTTTTTGTATCTAGTGAAAGATGCTCTCTTCAGCTTAGCTCTGATACCATGTTAAGGTTTAAGCTATTATTAGGTTTCTTTTCAATTTACTAGATAACCATAACATAGATAGGATCACTGGGAGAAACACAATCACAAGATACACAACATTTATCCTGGGAAACCTTCATGATGAAGAAAACCCAGCAAAAACTTCCTTAATATAGATAGCCAATACAATGCAAAGACAATAAACCAAACACTAGAGAATATCCTCTACTAAGCAATGCGCCTCTCTCTCTTCTTCTTTCGGCAACTGGTAACTGCAGCTTCCTTCAATACTTGCACACTAGATGAGTGAGTTGAGTGAGTGAGCAAATGAGTCGTTGGCTTCCTTTATTTATACAAACTGGCAGGAGCTGAAAAGGTGTCTCTTCGTTGAGCAGGGTCGACTTGTCTTTCTGAGTGGTTAAAACCACTTTAATTACCTTGGGGGCCGACTTCTCAATTTGCATAATATATTTAGGAATTGACCAATCCGCAAAAAGGGATTTGGACAATTACAATGCCCGACATGATCAATCCACAAAAGGGGATTGATCTAATGAATAATAAATCAATAATAAATAGAATACTCTTTGCAGTGACAATATTTCAACAACTGGTTCTACAACCAATAAGGTTGTTGCAAATGTTGATGTTTTGGTAGCTGCGGGAGGATCTTTCCCTCCTAGATGACCATTCTTAGATGTAGAGAAGATTCCAAAAGCAAGAGATCCATTGGACAGATGTTGAAATACCCTAGAAGAGAAGTCGACCCAAAAGAATAAAGTATAATGAAAAGACACCTTCCCAGAAGAGAAGTCGGCCTAGTTAGAAGGACAGGAAGACTATAAATAAGAAGGCACCTTAGCTCATTTGTTCACTCACTGACACTCTCCCAGCTACACAGAAGCAAGGCACAAATTTGGAGGAGGTGACGCAGTAGCTGCAACTGCACAGTTTATTCTTGCTTAGTCTTTTGGTATCTCTCTCTTGTGCACTACTCCTTGAGGAGGTGCACTACCTTTGTATGGTGTCGTTGTTGCAACTGGGGTGGTATTTCTGATTAAGCTAACACTTGTGCTAGGGTTTATCTGATTAGACTTGCTTTGTGAACGGAATCTATCTAAGAAAGGTTGTTGGGTTTTTCCTCCATTTGGGGTTTTACCCAGGATAAATCTCTTGTGTTCATTTTTGTCTCTTGTTTATGTTGCTACTGCTCAGTACATGATATATATGTTAATGGTAACGAAGTAAAAGAACACTAGTAACACTAATGCTCTGTAAATAAGGAAAATCTAACATGGTATCAGAGTTGGTTACCTTCAGAACAGTTTCACCATTGGAAGGAAGATCGCTACAACAACACCTTGTAGCTGCAATACTTTGTCAAGCTCGTTGAGCACTATCCCAAGGACATTGGGAATAGTTCCTTCACAGAGTAGTGCGCCCTAACCTAGCGCACCCCTTGAAACCCTCAGCAGACAATTTGGTGAAGTTTGAAAATCGAGGTTTTTCAGTGCTAGGGTTATACCGACGAAAATGCCAACCAATATGAGAGTTGAGGATAGATTGGATGGAGCAAATAACTTCAGATCCTGGAAGCATAGAATACAACTCATTATAGAAGAGAATGAAGTATTGGATCATGTCAAGAAGATGCTTCTAGAACCCAAAGATGAAGAAGCAAAGGCAAAGTTCAAGAAGAATGAGGTCAAGGCCAAGACGATCTTGACATACTCAATCAAGGATCACCTGCTACCCAATGTATCATAACTAAACACTGCAAAGGAGATGTTTGATGCCCTAACCAGACTCTATGAAAGCAAGAACACCAGTCAGAAGCTTACCCTACGACATCAACTCAGAAATGTGACTATGAACAAGTCGGAGACGATAGCCAACTTTTTTACAAGGATCTCACAGATCAAAGACCAGTTAGCAGCCATTGGAGATCCAGTAGAAGATGTTGAACTAGTAACCACTACGCTAAATAGTTTCCCTCCCTCTTGGGACCCATTTGTCCATGGAATTTGTGCAAGAAGGAAGTTACCCAAGTTCGACAAATTATAGGCAGATTGCTCTCAAGAGGAATCTAGATTGATGTCCAAGAAACAAAAGGTAGATGATGAGGAAATCCAAGCACTTGCAGCACAAGTGAAGAAGATAAGAAGGCAGTCCAAGGAKGTCTAAGAAGCCACGTCATAAGAGGGATGTGTCAAAGGTTCAATGCTTCAATTGTAGGAAGATGGGACATTATGCCACACAATGTCCTCACAAACATGAGAAAGAAAAGGAGAAGAAGAAACACCATGCACATGCAGCTGAAGTCGAAGAGCACTCAAAGGCATCAAAGGATGAAGAATTTGTCTTTTAGACAATGTTGTTTTCATATGAACGATAGAAGGAAACTCAAGCAAGACAACAACACAAGACTCCAGGTTTGCATATCAGGTTTGATATTTTATATTGTTGTTGCTTAATAAAGTATTGTACCTAGGATAGCATTATTTTGCTATTGCTATCAAATGTTTAGGTACACCTGAATACTGTCGATACGATTACCATTAAGAAAATGCTCATTGTTAAT
Source organism: Picea sitchensis (assembly GCA_010110895.2). NCBI lineage: Eukaryota > Viridiplantae > Streptophyta > Pinopsida > Pinales > Pinaceae > Picea > Picea sitchensis. The sequence continues at coordinate 134,627 of SNQJ01S0020462.1, forward strand.
GTAATACTTGTCTGCAAAATGAAATTGATCTCCTCTAGGAGATGTTCTTGATTACTAACCATTCCATGGAGGTTACCATGGAAATGTTGTTCTTGTCTTTTGTTCCGGGCAGGTCACAGGTGATAGCTCTGAGAAGGAGCTATGACGATGGTTGCAAGAAGCAACTATTCAGACAGTGTCTAGCCGAGACATATAATTGTGTACACGAACGTACACACTCATGTAAAGTAGAAGATGAAGAAGAGTATCTCTTCTGGAGATTCACTATAAGGAGCAGAAGGCTCTAAAGATGACCGTGTTAGAAATAAACGGATGTGCTCGTTTTTCCATAGACAATATAGAAATATTGTCACCCAACCATAGGTACAAAGGCCACCCCTGAGCACCTTAACCTTGACAGATAGAATAATTCCGGTAGCAGACCAATAGCCAACCAAGGCTAGTGCAACTTTCTCCAAGGGTAGAGCACCAAGCAAGAATAACCTGAAACCAAGTAGAAAATCCAAACCATAACCAAGAGAAAGTCCAACCAAAAGCCAAAATCCTAGTTGCAGCAACTACTGCAGCTACACTCCCTCTCCAAACTTTTGCACCACTAGTCCTTATGCAGTTGTGAGAGTGAGAGTGACAAATGAGCTCTAGCACCCTCTATTTATGCTGCTCTATCTCACTTAATTGGGCCGACTTCTCTTTCTGGAGGCTAATAACTCAATATTAAATATTATCTTGAGTCGACTTGTCTCCTAGGGTTATTATCCAACGTTTTAGGGTTTCTTTTGCTTCCTGGAATATTCTAGTCTTGTCAAAAGTTACACGTGGAGGTTAGTACATCCCACAACTACCATAATATCAACACTCCCTCCTAGCCAGGGAGGTATTAAAGGTATTAAATATTCTCTTGAGTCGACTTGTCTCCTAGGGTTATTATCCAACGTTTTAGGGTTTCTTTTGCTTCCTAGAATATTCTAGTCTTGTCAAAGGTTACTCGTGGAGGTTAATACCTCCCACGACTACCATAATATCAACACTCCCTCCTAGCTAGGGAGGTATTAAAGGTAATGGTTTTGAGCACAAACAGATCATTCAATCAGTAGCATCATCATAGCCACACAGGCTATCTCATGATCACGTAGATCAACTCACGAGCAACATCATCACTATCAGTGTCATCTGATAGCATCAACTGCATCATCCCTCGAAGCCATACTCCATCTGAGTAATCGAGCATGATGTTGAATAAGTCACTCACTCCACAGAGTGATACAAGAAATATTCTTCTAATATGGACATATGTCCTAGAAGAATAATTGTTCCAACAGATGCCGAAAGCCACGCTATGGGCTACAAGGACTATTCTTCTAATCCGGACATACGTCCTAAAAGAATGATTGTCCTGGACCATTTTCCCTCCGGCCACTACTTGTGAACTCAAGGAAAAATGTTTGTCCTGTACCAATCTCTCCACTCTGGTCACTACTGTGAACTCAGGGAGACAGACCATTCTTCTAATCCAAACATATGTCCTAGAAGAATAGTTGTCCATGGTACATCAACAATCTATCAACCTGGACCATTCTCCACAGGGAGAATGTCTGTCCACCAGTAATCAGTCCTGCCTGGACCATTCTCCGCCTAGAGAATGTCTGTCCATCAGCACATTGACTATCCATTTAGCTGGCAATCATCTCCAACACTAGTGGTAGTCTCCATGGCAATCAGAACAATGCCATTCAATAGAACACAACTGTGTTTATCCATAGTAGTACCAAACTACTATCCAGTGGTGCATAACCACACCTAGTAGCACACAGCTACTAACCAATGACATAGTCACAGCCAGTGGAACATAGTAGCATACAACTACTGTCCAGAGACATACAGTCTCCACAACAATCATATCATCTGATATCAACCTACATAACAATATCATGATACAAACCAAGTCATCTGGGCCATTCTTCCACTCACATCTATGATATATGAAAGAGCATCTGCCCTCAAAAAGTAAAACATCAACTATGGGCTATCTGGACTATTCTTCCCAAGCATAGAAGAATAATCGTCCCTGATTTCTGAGCCTGGACCATTCACCTAACTGGGCCATTCCTTCAACACTAATCATAGTGCAACCTAGAGAGAATGAGTCTGCCCTAGGGAATGCCTGTCCTTGATTGCTGAACCTAAACCATTCACCTAACTAGGCCATTCCTCCAACACTAATCTTAGTGCAACCTGGAGAGAATGAGTCTACCCTAGGGAATGATTGTCTGGACCATTTCCTATGAAAATGATTGTCCTGTACCAACCTCCAAAACTGACCATTCTTCGAAACTGCTCACAACTGTGAACTTCAAAAGAATGATTGCCCGACGAGGCAGACCATTCTACTTGACCACTACTTAGAGTGACTGCCAAGAAGAATGATCGTCCTAAACCATTCCCCCACATTGGCCACAAGGGGAATCGTTGTCTATGGTACATCAACAATCTATCAAACCATTTTCATTACGAAAATGACTGTCCGATCTGGACAACCTTCCGCACTGGAAAATTCCTGTTCATCAGAAATCTTGGGCCACTTTCCGGACTGGAAGGTCACTGCCCAACCTGGACCATTTTCCGAACTGGAAAATAACTGCCCATAAATCAATAACATATTAGTGCTCCATCCCAACCTGGGAGCAATCTCTTCTTTCTTCAATAAGGAAGTCGTCTCCACGAGCCCCAACTTGTCCCTTAAGTACGCAATCTTTTCATCTTGGACAGAGGCTTTACCAAAATATCTGCTATATGTTCATCTGTGGAGATATACGAGAACCACTTCTCCCCTCTGGACTTTATCACGGACAATATAATGCTTGATATCAATGTGCTTCGACCTGTCATGGAACACCGAGTTCTCTAAAAGCTTCACATAGCTCTAATCATCACAATATATCACGGTTGAATTCAACACCTGATCAAACAATCCAAAAACCAACTGACGGAGCCACACTGCTTCCGTAATAACATCACAAACTATAATATATTATGCTTCTGCAGTGCTGAGTGCAACAGACTTATGTTTCCTGCTAGCCCATAACATCGTGGAAAAGATCAAACTAAAACACATCCAAGTAGCACTTCTTCTGTCCTCTGCACAAGTGCACACCTTTGAAACCTTTGAAGTGCATACCTATGAAGTAGCCCATAACAAGTGCATACCTTTGAAACCTTATAGCATCGTCCAACTTGTCTTCTAATCTGAAAGTAGATGCCATCTGGACAAGAAGAGATTAGAAACTCAATCAAAAGATTCAATGATAAGAACAAGCTAGAAACTCTAAAATTTCAACTTTGGCCACAAAATCAATTTGAGTAGAAATCAACCTTTGACATTAACTTTGACTAGTCAAACTTTGACTGACTTTGACCAAAGATTCAAACCTGACATTTTTGCTAGCTAAGAGTACCAAGAGGTGCTCTAGGCTAGGGCACACTACAATGTCAAGGAATTAGGTCAAATGCATCAACAGAAGTGCCCGAACATAAGGGTTAGGGTTTGTTGCAGCGACATAATCAGAAAACCTAAATACAATTGTAACTGGTGCCATAACGACCTTAACAAATAACTTCCCAGTCTATCTTCCAATGGTTAGACTGTCTGAAGATAGTGTGGGCCCATAACCTGTTAGAAATAAAGGGATGTGCTCAATTTTCCATAGAAAATATAGCAATATTGTCACCCAACCATAGGCACAAAGGCCACCCCCGAGCACCTTAACCTTGACAAACAAAATAATTCCGATAGCAGACCAATAGCCAACCAAGGCTAGTGCACCTTTCTCCAAGGGTAGAGCACCAAGCAAGAATAACCAGAAACCAAGCAGAAAGTCCAAACCATAACCAAGAGAAAGTCCAACCAAAAGCCAAAATCCCAGTTGCAGCAGCTGCAGTTGCACTCCCTCTCCAAACTTGCGCACCACTAGTCCTTATGCAATTGTGAGAGTGGGAGTGACAAATGAGCTCTAGCGCCCTCTATTTATACTGCTCTATCTCACTTGATTGGGCGGACTTCTCTTTTTGGAGGCTAATAACTCAATTTTAACTATTCTCGAGCTGACTTATTTCCTAGGGTTATTATCCAACGTTTTAGGGTTTCTCTTGCTTCCCAGAATATTCTAGGCTTGTCAAAGGTTACACTTGGAGGTTAATACCTCCCGCAACTACCATAATATCAACAGACTGTACAGTTATTTTGACCACTCTTCAGATCATCGAGAAGAGTAAGTAGTGCCAGAAGGGCCTATCTAAAAACGATGCAGTAAACAAGCATGTTCTCATACAGATACATGGCATTAATAAGCCATACTATGAAGAGAAGCAGATGGCTCCACCAGTTGTGAGGCAGGCGGCCCCACCAAGTACTAGCTCAGAAGGAGCTAGATTTTAGAGGGAGTCAACCCTTAGGATCTAGTAGGGAGGAGCAACCTCCCAGCACAATCCATAGGAGATCAAACTTCATAAGAAGTCAACAGATGCAGCGGAAGCAGGTGGCTCCGGAGATCGTATAGACTCAGAGGGAGTCAAGCTTCAGAGGGAGCATGCAGATTCAGAGGGAGCCTGATCTTAGAGACAGTCAGTGGCTTAGAGACTTTCATTCAGAAAGTATTCCTTCTCAGATTTAGATAGGAGAGAGAGATGTCTTCTAGGACTGACAAACAAGTTCCATGGGTTGAGGAGGCTAGATCGAAGCTTCCGAGGCTTCTAGGAGATGTGAGATCTCCTAGGAGGATTCCCTTGTCTCGATAGACCTTGTTGTAGTGACAGAGGAGGCAGCCAATCAAAAGGACTAGGATATAGATTTTGCCTCAGCTCTAAAAACCACTCATGTTTTCCAGCTATGTGGCCTTGATTAGCAACAACATTGATTCAGAGCCTTCCCCATTGAAGAAGATGCTCAGAAGCAGGAATGGAAGGATGACATGATGGAGGAGTAACAGTCCATCATGAAGAATGATGTGTGAGAGGTGGTTTCGAGACTAGAAGGGAAGTCAGTAGTGACTTCCAAGTTGATCTACAAGATCAAGCATGCTACGGATGGCAGCATAGAGATGTACAAAGCTTGATTTGTGGCCTGAGGAATCTCCCAGCAAGAGGGAGAAGATTATGACGAGACACTTGCTCCGGTGGCCAGAAGAAGTGTACATAGAGCAACCACAAGATACATGAGAAGGAGTCTCATGTCTGCATATTGAAGAAGGCTTTGTACAGGCCTAAGCAAGCACCCAGGGCATGATATGCCAAATCAAACAATTATTTGATGGTTTCCCATTGATCCTACATGTGGATGACCCGTTTCTGACAAGAGATGAGAATCTCATAGTTGGGTGCAAGAGGGAACTCGCTTCAGAGTTCGCGATGAAGGATCTAGGTCTGATGCATTACTTCTTGGGATTGGAAGTGTGGCAGAGATTAGAAGAGATTTTCCTTAGCCAAGCAAAATATACAGAGATTCAGGATGATGCACTGCAAATACATGACCACACCCATGACAATAAATCTAAAGCTCTTGAACGACAAATCTTCAGATTTGGTGGATCCCGTGATGTACAGATAATTGATTGGATCCTTGATGTACTTGGTTAACACCAGGCCAGACATATGCTTTGCAGTGAATACCTTGAATCAATGCATGGTTGAACCTAGACAAGTACATTGGATGAAGAAAAGCATATGTTGAGGTACCTTCATGGTACGGTTGGATATGGATTGAGATATTTCTCGGGTGGAGATGTGAAGCTGCAAGGATATACAGACTGACTGGGCAGGGAGTGTAGTGGATCGGAAGAGTGCTTCCAAATGCTACTTTAGTCTGGGATCAGGCATGATCTCATGGTTGACCAGGAAGAAGACATCAATGGCTCTCAGTACTTCAGAAGTAGAGTATATCGCAGCAAGCATGGCAAGTCGTGATGCAGTGTGGCTCCGAAAGTTTCTAGCCAAGATATTTGATCTAGAATTGAAGCCAACTTTGATACATTTTGACAATCAAAGTTACAAGAAGCTTACCAAGAACCCTGTATTCCATGACAGGTCTAAGCATATAGAGATCAAATATCATTAAATCTTGGACATGGTGAAGAGAGGAGTTGTGGAGCTCCAGTACATATCCACGGAGGAGCAAATAGCGAATATCCTCACCAAGCCCTTGTCAAGACTAAAGTATGAGTACTTCAGGGACAAGCTTAGAGTGTTGCGGAATGTCCACCCTCATTGAGAGGGAGGTGTGTTGTTTCTTCTCATGCCAACTAACCCCTCTAGCCAAGGGTTCCCTGGATCAGTCACGTGAGGTGACTAAGGGGGTAATGCATTGTCGGACCTGTTGAGAGAAGAAACATCACACACATAGTCGTAAGACTATGGCAGAGGCTGTGTGACTCCAGACAGTAGTTGTGTGCTACTACGGAGGATGTGTTCCACTGGCAGAGGTTGTGACTCCAGACAATAGTTTTCTACTACTTCGGTGGTTGTGTACCACTGGCAGAGACTATGTCTCTGGATAGTAGTTGTGTGTTACTACGGTGGTTGTGTACAACTAGCGAAGATTGGGTGTCTCTGGACCATAGCTGTGTGCTACTACGGTGGATGTGTTCCACTGGCGGAGGCTGTGCGACTTCGGGCAGTAGTTGTGTGCTACTTCCGTGTTTGTGTATCACTAGCGGAGACTGTGTGTCTCTAGATAGCAACTATGTGTTGTAGCTATGTGCTACTACAATGGATGTGTTCCACTGGTAGTGACTCTGTGTCACTGGGAGTGACTTTGTGTCACTAGACAATAGTTGTGTACTACTTGGCAGCAATTGTGATCTATTGGATGACATTGTAGTAGTTGTATGCTACTAGTTGATTGTCATGGAGACTACCAGATCGTTTGGATATAGCTGTGTGTGCTATCTTTTTATCGCAGAGACTGTGTTGATGATTCAAGCTACCGAAGGCATTGTAGCAGCCATGTGCCTGCTAGCAGATTGCAGAGTAGTCAGTGGACTACCAAATGAAGATATCGTAAAAGATGCCTCCCTAGCTAAGAGGGAGTTTTCATGTTTGGTAGCTGCGGGAGGATCTTTCCCTCCTAGATGACCTTTCTTAGATGCAGAGAAGATTCTGGAAGCAAGAGATCCATTGGAAAGATGTTGAAATACCCTAGAAGAGAAGTCGGCCTAGAAGGATACAATGAAAAGACACCTTCCCAGAAGAGAAGTCAGCCCAACTAGAAGGACAAGAAGACTATAAATAAGGAGGCGCCTTAGCTCATTTGTTCACTCACTCACACTCGCCCAACTACACAGAAGCAAGGTGCAAGTTTGGAGGAGGTGAGGTAGTAGCTGAAACTGCACAATTTATTCTTGCTCAGTCTTTTGGTATCTCTCTCTTGTGCTCTACTCCTTGAGGAGGTGCGCTACCTTTGTATGGTGTTGTTGTTGTAACTAGGGTGGTATTTATGGTTAATCTAGCACTTTTCCTAGGGTTTATCTGATTGGACTTTCTTTGTGAACAGAATCTATCTAAGAAAGGTTGTTGGGTTTTTCCCCCATTTGGGGTTTTTCCCAGAATAAATCTCTTGTGTTCTTTTCTATCACTTTTTTAGGTTGCTACTGCACAGTACATGATATATATGTTAATGGTAACAAAGTAAAAGAACACTAGTAACACTAATGCTCTGTAAATAAGGAAAATCTACCAACAAAGTCACTCTTTCATCATCATTTACTAGTACCGCCGAAAATTGTAAGTAATTATTACTAATTATTCTTCTTGTCAAGGGCTTTCATTTGGGTGCTTTGCTTGTGAATTTCAGTGGCTAGAACTTGCTGTTGTAGCTAAAGTTTGCTACAGCCACAAGGCTGCCCTAATATATTATTGATAACATCTTTTTGCAGCCCTATTTTTCGATCAAAATTTGAGTTTAAGTATTGGAATATTATCTACATGTTTAAAGCTTGATCATCCAATAATTATTTGATGTTTTTTATGGTTAAGTGTGCAGCTGTTATAACGTATTCTTTGCTGTTGTAAACCTGATATATGCTGCAGTTCTGGGACAGCAAGCTTATCTTGCTGATTCCCCATTGATTAGAGGCTTGGTTTATCATCATTTGTCTTGTTCCGGGCAGGTCTAAAATTGTTTTGCAGGTACCAAACACTTGCCAACCATTCACCCTTCCAAAAGACTCTTCTCCAAGCCCTTTCTTTATCTCCAAGCTTGACCTATAGGGGATCCATTGATCATTCTCTCACTTTCCATCTCAATCCCCCTAGTGTCACCGGGATTCCCCCCTTGTGGTGACTTATCATCACTAAAGTGAAGGGAGTGTCTATATAAGGTGACAGTGGGTAGGTACTCCCGTAGTTGTCACACTTCTGTGGATTGGGTTGGGCTTTTCCCAATCTACGGAATGTGCGATAACAGAGCCTATCAGAAAAAAAAAAATGAAGAAAATTCTCGTTTGAAGAACCTTAATCAAAATCTGCTAGAACAAATCAATGGGTTAAAAAATGAGAAACTTGAGAATCAAGACACTAAAAATAAAGACAACAAATCAGGAAATGGAGAACTTGCACGCTCAAAGAATCATAATCAAAACCTACTTACACAAATCAAGAAGCTTAAGTCGTTGGAAAATAAGCTAGAACAACTTATCAAGAACAAAAGACTTACTATCAAGACTCAAGAAGATTCCAACCTAGTTGAAGTAAAGCCTTACTCAGATGTTGGAGTACAAACAATGGGAATTTGAAGTATACTTAGTAATAAAAATTCAACGATCAACAAGTCAACACCAAGGCATGAAGAACAAATAATATTGAAAGTAAACCAAGAAAATGCTACAAGTACAATAAGAGAAAGTCGTGTTACAAAGATGCTTTATCGACATCCTAATCACAAGAGCAAGTACCTTAACCAGTCAATATATCAACATCGCTCGGAACGAACATAATTGACCTATTGTCAGAAGAATACCAATGCCAGTACAATTGAGTGTCATAATAACAATTTATATTAGGAATCTTATAAGTGCAATATTCCACAAAGGATCGAATTAGGATGGTCGGATCCTTTTACAATTCAACAATTATGCTCAGCACTTAGAAGTTCTTATCGTCTCATATCATAAACCCTAAGTTACCAGGATGCAAATCCGTCAAACTTTTGAAAAGCTAGGATTTGAATACGCTGGCAAAACGACACGTACAAACACTATAAACATATATATATCTTTTCTAGAGTAAGAAAAAACCTACAATACTAGGGCTACCAGCCTGACATCCATTAATACAATCTCAAGACCTTGACGTGCTACTGCATCATTATGTTTAGACAAAACTTGGTGACCTAAAATAACCCGCTAGTGGTACATGAAGGAGAAAACTTCCACTCCTGCTAGATACCTCTAGATTTGTAACCTTGTTTCCTTACTTTTAAAGAAGATGAACCAAGGTTATCGGGAGCACCACCCCCCCTGCCATTAACATTACCATTAATTGTTTTTGGATGTTTGAGAGGGGTTCCAACCTCATTGGACTTCATATGGAGAAAGCAGAATTTCATATCCCATTCAAAATTCATCAAACTTAATAGTTCTCAAGATTTCAAGATGGATGGGATTGCAGTGTTTTCATTGGATTCTATTACGTATGAGGGTATGTGATTGACATTTAATCAAGAGCACCAAGCCCTTTATGTACCCCAATGTTGGTGGTGTTGATTGTTAAACTTCTTGGTCATGGCCTTAGCAAAAATGTACCCTTCACTCAAACCATAATCATTGAATAGGCATGTTAAGTTTTTTCTACCATATTTTAAGGCTAGGATTAGGTAGTTTCATCAAAATTAGGCGGTGTCCACTGATGTCCCTAGAGGACCGAGGTAAAAGCAAAGGCTAGACAAAAGGCAAAGGATGATACTAATGATGTGGATCCCAATATAAGCGATGGTGGAACAATGTTGGTCATTTATGTTTGACATTTAAATGTTCTTGTTTGTTTATTCATAATACTTTCTTTCAAAGTTTCAATATAATCATTAATATACTGTGGATGGCGTTTCTAACTTCATAATAATGTAGTATTCATCTACAACTATAACAAATATGCATATTTTCATATATTTTGCAACTAATTTGTCTTTCTAGATTTTTTTTAATATAAACGCTCACACTCTTGGGACACACCGCTCCCTAGGATTTTAGGAAAATGATGCTCCCGATCCCTAAAACGATCCGGCTCTAGGGAACCTTGAGATGAACTCTTAGCTAATTAGAATTTTTATCATTTATAATAATAAAACTTGTATAGAAAATTTAGAAATATAAAATTTTCAATATATAAGTTATGAAATATTTATGAACACATATATAAAATAAATTAATATATTAACTAATAAATTTTATGAAAATATATAAATTTATAAGATCTAATTTATATATATATATATATATATATATATATATATACCCTTTAAATATATTATTAATTTATATAGTATAGTTATTACTATAGCGTTGTTAATGTATAATTTATATATGGGTGTGTGTGAAAGAGAGAGAGTTGAAGTCCATTCTAAATAGTTTAATACACGAAACTATAATGTTAAAATATATTATCATCCCATCGTGTCACGACATGACCCTCTTTGACATTCATCACGTATGTAAATGGGGTCGACCTCCACATGCACCGATTGTAATACGCCCCTCTTTTGACTTGGCCTGTGTGTAACTGATGTCTACATTACTCGTATAAGTGCACAGAAATTGAAATGGTTGGATTCGTTTGTTTTTGCAGGTGTGTCATAGACCACAAAAGGCAGTTCTACCCGAACCGTGATACGTATCAGTTATCTAATTAGGCAAACCCGCAAATATTCATCGAACTTGGTATTGATCGAACGTCAAGTTAAGCTTCGAGCTGTGATTTTCAATGCGAAGCCCTTCAATTAGGAAAATGCGTGACTTACATTCGACCTACAAGTGGGCACAAAAGTTGAAGTTCGATGAATACAAAGTGGCAAGCAAAAGTTTTTACTTTCATATTTTTAGAAGCCCATAATTGTGGGATACGTAGATGATACCTAAGATCTGTTTTTGTCAGCAAAGGAAACACATATAAAGCGGATCTTGGGAAGATCCACGTAGGATACGAATCGAGATCCAAATCCGATCCGAGGATCTGCGAATCCATCCCCTAGGAATGACGGATCCGGTAACACTGTTAAATTTTCATTAACCCAACACCCAGTAATTTATTTAATAGGAAATACCTTGTTGTAATAAACTAATTACTGCAATTTTTTTGTATAAAAAACATGACTGAGTTTTAACGATTTAGATAAATAAATCGGCGAAAGCAATAAAAAGGAAACCACAATTTTGCACACATTTTTTTTGGGTAAACGCACCTGGAAAATCCCCCAAGGGAAAACTAGTAACATGATGATTTTGTTATGATAAAATCAGGGCTTCCGTCCTGGGAAAATGGCCCCTCTGAGGAAAAGTACAAACCAACAAAATAACTAATCACACTTCAAGATCTGTACTTCGATCTTGTTGGCCGCTACTCCTCTGTTGTCCCTTGTTCCCTTCCTCGGACCCTGCCCATGCACACTTGGATGAAAGTCCTTCTCCACACAATACAAGATCTCACTATCTCACTTTGTGTGTGTCTCCTCCTCTCACCTTAGTTGCCTTTTATAATGTTGAGTTTACCCTAAATCCAAAACCCTAGATCTCTTAAGTGATCGATGGTTGAGATTAGATCTCACCAACACTTGAGATCAATGGCTAGAATTTAATTTAATTCAATAATGCCAAAAACTTAGGCATTTTCTCAAATTAAACTCAATTAATTATAAGGCATTCACTTTGAAAGGTATTAATGACAACTTCCACATGTTAGACACAAAACCAATGTCGAAGTACCTGTCTGATGCTACAAACATTAACACTCCCTCTTTAGCAAGGAAGGTACTTCTCGAAGAGTGAACTGGAACTAGTTCTCCCTCCAACTCTAGCATAATGTCGCACACATCATCTTGTACTATGGTATCCTACAGGTCCTGTTGGACTGTTTCCCTCTTAATGACGTAACATATCAATGCCATAAAGTTTGGAAACTTTGTCGAAGGCCTACTCTCCCTCTGTTAGAATATAGAAGATGGTGTGCTCGTTTTACCATTGACAATACCTTCGTCACCCAACCATAGGCCGAAGCCTCCCTCCAACCACCTTAACCTTGACTGAGAATTCCTTCGGAAGCAAACCCTAGGCTAGATAGCCAAACAAAGAGTAGCGCACCTTTCCCCAAGGATAGTGCATCACAAAACGTTGATCAGATAGTCCAAACCCTAGCCAAGAGATATTCAAGCCAAAACTGAAAACTTGCTGCTGCAGCTGCACCTGCAATTCTCATCCAAACCTGCGCACAAGATTGCAACTGCAGTGCGCACCAACTAGAAAAACTGCAATTCTGAGATACTACAAATGAGAACTGGCGCCCTGTATTTATAGTAGTTCTGCCAGTTTTGTTGGGGCCAACTTCTCCTTCTGGATAAGTGTCTGTTTAGTATATTATTATTATTTCTGGCCGACTTCTTCTCTTGGAGGCTAATAACCTAAGATAAATTCTCTTCTTGAGCCGACAAGGCTTCTAGGGTTATTAACCAACTCATTAGGGTTTGTCTTGCTTCCCGGAGTCTTCTATTCTCGTTAGGTTCACACGTGGAGGTAAATACCTCCCGTAGCTACCATAATATCAACAACCTCAATGTGCTCGTAGGAGCCTCAACTGCTCCTGAGCATCCATCAATGTCCACTCCTACCAACTGGGTTTCCTGACAGATCTAGAAGGGGCTAAATCCTCCTTCCCACCTGAAAGTTGACTCCCTGAATTGGAAGTCTGTGAACTCTTCTAAGTTCTAACCCTTTGGAGCCTTATGCTCCTTGTCCACAACCACTGACATCGATCCATGATCCAAGATCCCCTTGGATCCACTAACAAGCTTTCCCTGCAACCTATATACCCTACCCTCTCTAACACCAATGCTCACTATTGTGTCACAACTAGCTCCCTCCGGAAGTATGAGTACTTCTTTGTTCTGGAACAAGACTGCAAAACCCTTGTCCTCCAAAGCTAAGACTCAGAGCAAATTTTTATTCAGCTATGGGACACGATGGAACAAGAACCTCCTGACTCGAGATGGAACAAGATAGTTCCCTCCCCCTCCCCCTCCAATGTATACTTGGAATCGTCACCAAGCCCTACATAGGTCCCTAAGTCCTCCATCAGACTGTTGAATAACTCCTGTGCTTTTATCATGCTTTTTGTCCACTGAGAAAAGAAAAAATACAACCGACTCCTGCAGCTTCTGTGACTCAGATCTAGTTGTTGTTTCCCTGCCTACTTCTCTTCTCCTTTGGACTAAATAGATCTCTAGGTGAAAGTATTTCTTCACCCCTTGCTAAGATTTCCTTGAGCAAAAGTCCTTCTTCGCTCTATCTATGAGTCGCTGACTCCAATAGATTCGTTATCCCCTAAGCTTATCTCTAGATGAAAGTCCTTCACCAAGATCCCCTTGAATCACAGTCTTTCATGACTCAACCACAAGTCCTTTGCTCCCAAGTGGATGATCCCCTTGCTCTCCAGTGGATTACTCAAGCACCTGAGAAAATGTCCTTCTTTGATCCTATGTACTCTTGTGGCCTAGATCTCCAGGTGAAAGTACTTCACCTTATCGAAGATCTCCTTGTTGTGAATCTGTGTTTGGTCCTTTAAAAGGAGAATCAAGTGATGAATTGAAAGAAAAACAAGATAAACATAGTGATGCATTGAAAGAAAAAACAAGATAAACATACAGGGCACTACTGAGAATGAATCCTGTAGCTTATGGAAATAGAACAATGTGCTAAGCAATTAAGAATTCAACAACTCTAACAGGTGTATACAGACCCATAAAAATGCTTCAAACAGATAACATCTTCATACATTCAAATACATGGAGGTACCCTATGCATATCATTTAAATGCACAAAGAAATGACAAGAAATGGTCATACATTCAGAGGAAATCACTTCTAAATCATAACCAAACATCATACAGTGACACTAAACATGAAAAATGACATGTTGTCTGAGTTTTTATAAATCAAATCAGATACAAGAAAAGCAAAAAATGGTAGGAGATGCTTTACAGGAACACATATACAATAGGAGGAATTAGAGACTAAAACTTAAACGCAGAGGATGAATCTCTAGTTGCCTGCTGCATTTATCAACTGACCGTGCCCAAGGTATCTATGTGGTCAAACAACTCTGGTTACAAGAAACTCTTTAACTCCCCAAAGTGTCGACCTTGACAATGGGCACCTGCATTCTCTTTTATTCCTATCACTCATGCCCTAAACTGCTTTTTGAAACCATTTCCCGCTTCTTGATTCTTGGATGGTTTCTCCTCTGGTCAAAATTAATTACTTTTATCGACTAGAATCTGTTATGCCGAGATCGAGGAACAGTTGGAATGCGCAGACCAAGATATAAATCGTGCCCTGTCCTTGAAAGAGTCCTTATAATCATTTCCCTTGTTATAACAAACTCGAAATTATAACTAGAGAGATCGCAAGACTCAGTAGCCATTGGATCTATCTCGACGAGTGATCTTGATCGTTGATCTGTGTGGTTATGGATGATTCCCTATAGACAGGCTTGTTAAAACATTACTTTTGTTGTTTTTGTGAAAATTTCAGGTCCTATCAACTTGCCTTCTTGGTCCGTCTTTGACCAAAGGAAGGCTCTAAGTTT
>SNQJ01S0020463.1:28761-75757 GCA_010110895.2 Picea sitchensis
CTACTTAGACCTCCACGTTTTGAGAAGAGGCTATGTGAGTGAAGAAGTGACTTTTGTGTGTGAGTGAAAGTGTACCAAGATTTAGTTATTTAGATGTCACCTTGCAGCATGTGGACGTCGCTTGGTCCTTTACAAGAGTTTGAATACCTAATTAGCTAGATGTCATTGGTACAACCTTGCGGAATTTTAAAAGCCCTAGGAAACTAGCATGTGGACATGTGGTCCATTACTATCCTTTAACTCCCTATGTGTGATTTAATCTAGAAAAAACATGAAACTATCCTAGATTGAACATGTGGGCATGTGTGGGCCCGTTACAAACTTTTAAGCTCTCCTAGTTTTTTGATCTAAGAAAGCAAAAATTCAAACATTATCCTAGCTTTGTTGACATGTGGGCATGTATGGGCCCGTTACAAGAATGTGTTTGAAAAAATGAAACTAAGAGGGGTCTCGAAAGAGCCGTTGTCCTCTCCTAAAAGTTTTTGAAATTTTTGTTAAGAGAGATGAGATTGTTTTCACAATCCTTTTCTGGTTCTCAAGATCGCTTGATGGCACAAGAGAAGAGCATACTCAAGATTGTTACTTGCAACTTCTAGTCCCGAATGTGAGTTTAGATGTGATTAAAATTGATGTTCAACTTAGATTATAAATCAAAGCAAGCCATCCACGTGGCGAAAAGCAAATAAAGGGAAAAATGATTTTTTTATCCACCTAAGTGCCTATGTTTGCTTGACTATCCCCTTTATAAGTTGAGGGGTCTAAGTGGTGCAGTATTTAGAGCATGCATAACATCATTCTTGAGAAGGAAAATGACTTTCCCCCCATCCAAAACCCTTACAATGAGAAATTTAGTCCAGATGCGTGGCCTTCAGTGTAGACAGAGGCGCATGTGGCGCCTGCGCGCGAACCGCATTGAAAACCAAAGCGCATGCGCGCCGAAAAATAATGCAAGTCAGGCGCATGCGCGTGAGATGCGCGTCTGTGGGGTGGAATACCCGCGCGTTTGTGACAAGTTACCGAGAAAGAAACTCTGGATGGATTTCTCTCAATTCTCCTATGAATTGACTGGTTAGTAGGTCGACGGAGACCGGTTTGTGTCCTTGCACGTTAATAAAACTAAACGGAAAGAAAAATAAACCCAAATGAGGGAGGATTTGATACCTACTCCCCAGTGGAGTCGCCAGTCTATTCGCACCCAATTCGTCACCTGGTTAGCAAATCGGGGGTGCTTGCATGCCCTGTTGGGTCTTGCAGGGCACGACAGCTATGGAAGGAAAGGGTTAGAGGAAATAAAACAAACTACAAGCTAATATCAACTGAAAACAAATTAAACTGTGAAAAGAAACAATCAAACACCAAAAACAAAGACATATGTCACCAATGGTTTTGAGCTAGTCAATTGATGAAACTGGAGCACGATGAAGGAAGAGACCTGTGGTTCCTTCTTCCCCCAACGGAAGGCTCTTTGAGGCCCTCACACAATTTGCTTTCCTTACAATGAGAAGAACTGATTATGGCAGTGAAAGAACTCCCAGCGATGCAGCAGATGTGTTGTTGTTAAAGAATGAGTCCTTAACAATCTTAGCAGCATAATGATGCCTGAAATTCTTTGCGAAAACAATGTATCCTCACGACTTTTTATAGCAGATCCTCGGGCGATTATGTAACCTCTTCAAAGTGTGAACATGGACCCTTTTAGGGCTTCTTTAGGTCATTAACCCGCCGACTCTGCGGATTCGGCTCAGATTTGGGAGTCAAATCAGATTGGGAGCCAGTCCGTAAGCGGTTGGGAGGCCGACCTATTCAATTAATGCGTCGTTTTAGCAGGTGCGCGGGTTTTTGTGCTGACATCCGCGCGTCAAGCGCACATGCGCGCAAAGCACGTTCTTGTCATGTGCATGTGCGCACGCACCACACTACTGTAAAGCGCCCTTCAATTTTTGGTTACTTTGTATAGTTTTTGACCCTTCTGGAATGCTGTGAAATTAATTCAGTGCCATGAATGACTTCATTGCTGTTTTGATGATGCGGAGTTCTTGTCGCCATGTGCAGATGAAATTTCAGTGATAACAAGGAACAAAAAAGAAATTGAAGGCTTAGTCATTTCTCAAATACTTCAAGATCTAACCTTTGATTGGGTTCCACGAGTTCAAAAGAACATAAGGTTAGAGGCCTCTCCTTGATTTTCACTTCATTCAAGGTATTGGATAATCTAAAGCTTTGAATAGTCCCAACTCATTTAGAGTTCATATTCATCAATAATTTCAAGCTTTTGAAAGCTCTTTGAACTTCGAACTCTAAACTAGGTTCCATAAGTTTAGAGTTAAAATTGTATGGGCATTTAGACATCATTCTATGAGCATTTCTCTTCTGAAAAGAGAAGAATCTCTAGACTGTAAATCTTGAGTGTCCTACTCATTTATATGTTGGGGCATTTGACGATACAAAATGAGCAATTAAAGTCCCTATGAAGCCCTAACTTCTAATGGGCCTCGCTTATTTAGGGAGGTGGGAATTGAAAGGGAGGAAGAGGAGAAAA
The DNA here is from genome assembly GCA_010110895.2 of Picea sitchensis. Classification (NCBI taxonomy): domain Eukaryota; kingdom Viridiplantae; phylum Streptophyta; class Pinopsida; order Pinales; family Pinaceae; genus Picea; species Picea sitchensis. Next base: position 31,301 of record SNQJ01S0020463.1, read on the forward strand.
TTGTTTTATAGTGCTCCAAAATGTGATTGGGCCCCACCTAGACAAGGTAGAGGCAACCCACAAAATAAAAAATCCTCTAAAACTCCAAATTTTTGTTGGGTCCCACTTAGTTATAGCTCTAAACCAAGCCCCAACTATTTAGAGGCCAAATCACTTGAGAGGAAACAATGAATTTAAGATCTTTGAATCCTATCAAGTTAGTGAGTTGAGATTTTCGGATTAAGAATGTTTCCAAGGAATCATTTGAGATCCTTAAGCCCAAAAACCTACGACCATCATCTAAGAGTGGATCACCATTTGCATTTTATATTTTGGTGGGGCATGAGGCCACTTACCCCGACTTAACAATCATGATTGTTCCTACCACCTTTTAGGCATCCTTGCTAGGAAAAACCAACCACTTTTGTGAGATTTGACCCTTGGTGGGGGTTAGGACAATGCCCCATTTTCACTAACTTAGTTAACCACTACACTAAACTAAGTTTTAAAGAGAACATAGAGAACACAATCAACTTGTAATGCTCTTATTTCAAAACCAAATCTTACTCATTCATATGCCAAAGCTTTCCAAACCATTTAGAGTAAATTTAGGAGTTCCTCCTCTAAATTTAAAATGCACGACGCAACTTCTAAAGATCTAAATAATTTAAAAGTTTGAAAGTCCTAAGGTCTCTAAATTCTAACTAGGTTTCATCGAGTTATAATTTAAATTCTTCAAAACACTCATTAAAAAAATAAGGAGACCCATACCTTTAACTAATGAAGGACCTTCAAACTCTAACTGAACCCCATCTAGTTAAAAGTTAGGACCTTGGGATCAGGTTTAAAGGAAATTGAATATTCTTTTAATGTTGACTCCCCCACCGATTTGGACATTAAAGTTCTCATATCTAAAGATAAAACACGTTCCCTCTTTCCTTTAAACCCCTATGAACTCCCTTTCTCAAAAAGGGTTGATGCTTTTAATAGCAAAGCGAACCCATTTCACAAGGGAGCAATCGAACTCTTTCCTTCCCACCTTTGAAATCATTTTGACCCCCAAGGTTCAAAGGAGAGGTGGGGCCAAATAAAAAATTGTGGTTTCCATTGTTTCATCTTATTAGTTAAATGACGAAGGTGGCCTTTTTACAAAATGCATCGGTGGATATTAACAAAGGAATATTAGAGTGTGGGGAAATTATATGAATATTAACAAAGGAAGATTATAGAGTGGGGAAATTATTAATTAAGTTTCATAAAGGAACGTTACTAGGAAAGTCTTGAAAACGCTATATAATAAAATATATAATGAAAGCATAAAAAGTGTTGTTTAAAAATGGCTAAAGTTCAAGTTTTATTATAGGCATGTCAAGTTTATAGGTTTAAAGGTTTTATAGGAAAGTTTTCATGGAAAGGGGGTTACATTTTGAGTGGGTCTAATGGTTAAGAACATATGTTTCCTCCTAACAGGTCACAAGTTTAAATCCAGAGTGGGGTAGGGTATGTATACCTCCGTAGACTTTACTAGTCAAATCGTTGGGCAAAGGGGGGTCCATTGTCCCACAAACAAGGGAGTCTCATACACTAATTTGGTGTCTGGCTTGGTCGTGACCTTAAAATTAGATTATTATTATTATTATTATTATTATTGTTATTATAATAGAGTTGTGCATGGAAATTGACACTGAACGATAAAAAATTAATATCATAAGATAATATAAAAGGAACATGAACAATGGTGACAAGGATTTTAGACCATAAATGTAGGTATCATCATGCCCAAGTAAAGCTGAAGCAACTAAATTAAAAAGATTTCACATAAAAAAATAATTAAAAAGGAGGGTTGTGGTGAAAAAATGACTAGGATTTTTACCTTCTTTCACTAATACAAATATTGTTATATGTTTTAGTGTTTGTATTTTGAAATTAAAAAAATGACTAGGATTTTTACCTTCTTTCACTAATACAAATATTGTTATATATTTTAGTGTTCCTATTCGTGAAGAAGAAAGATGGGACGTTGAGGCTGTGCATTGATTTTCAACAGTTGAAGAAGATAACTGTAAAGAACAAGTATCCTCTACCAAGGATCGATGATCTTTTTTGATTAGTTGAAGGATGCGGAAATATTTTCAAAAATAGATCTCCGATCAGGATATCACCAAATGAGAATAAATGAGGAGGACATAAGCAAGACCACCTTTAGAACAAGGTATGGTCATTATGAATTCACAGTGGTGTCATTTGGACTGTCAAACGCACCTGTTGTTTTCATGTGCTTAATGAATGGGGTCTTCATAGACTATTTAGACAAATTTGTCATAGTCTTCCTAGACAACATCTTGGTGTATTCCAAGTCAGAGGAAGAGCATGAGAAACACCTGAGAATGGTGTTGCAAGTGTTTAAAGAACACTAGTTGTATGCCAAGCTTGGCAAGTGCTCATTTTATCAAAGGCAGATCCATTACTTGGGACATATTATTTCAGAAGAGGGGATCGCTGTGGATCCTGAAAAAGTTGAGGCCATCCGAGAATGGTCAGCGCCAAGGAATGTGGCAGAAGTTATATCTTTTATGGGTCCGACAGGCTACTACAGAAGGTTTATAGCTAGATTCTCAAAGATAGCTCACCCTATCACTTCCTTGCAAAGGAAGGAGAAGAAGTTTCAGTGGACTGAAGAGTGTGAGAGCAGTTTCCAGCGATTGAAGTAACTGCTAACCAGTGCTCCAATCCTGAAGATTGCAGATCCAAATATGAATTTCGTGGTGTGCACAGATGCATGTAAGGAGGGGCTGGGAGGAGTTCTCAGCCAAGAGGGATTTGTAATTTGTTATGAGTCCCGAAAGCTGAAAGAGCATGTAAGGAATTATGCTACTCACGATTTAGAGCTGGCAACAATCGTCCACGCATTGAGGAAATGGAGAAATTACCTCATGGGAAGGAGATTCAAATTAAGAACAGACCACAACGGTCTGAAGTATTTATTTGATCAGCCAACTTTAAATGCCAGGCAAACCAGATGGCTGGAGTTTCTGTGTGAATATGACTTTGATATCAAGCATATCAAAGGGAAAGAAAATAAGGTGGCTGATGCACTTAGCAGAAAAGTGCACGAATTACATGCTACAACCATTAGCATGTACATGACTGCGATTAAGGATAGAATTTTGGAAGCTGCAAATGTTGATTTGCAGTACAGAGGCCTGATAGCAAAGCTACAACAGCGTAAGAGACCACAGATCCAGGGAAGTTACACCTTGGGAACTGATGGATTACTTTTGTATAAAAACAGAGTGTATGTACCCAATGTTCGAGATTTGAAGCTGGAAATTCTGAAAGAAATGTGTAACGTGGCTTATGCTGGGCATCCCGGATACTAGAAAATTGTGGCAGCAGTCAAAAGCCATTACTTTTGGCCAGGTCTGAAGAAGGAAATCGCTGAATACATCGCTAGATGTATGGAGTGCCAGAAGGTTAAGGCTGAGCATAGGCACCTAGCAGGGTTGCTGCAGCCTTTACCCATTCCTGAGTGGAAATGGGACGTGGTAACAATGGATTTTATCACTGGACTACCCAGAACAAGCAAGTAACATGATTCAATCATGGTGGTGGTGGACAAGCTTACGAAAGTTGCCCATTTTATTCCACTAAAAACCACACATAGAGCAGTTGATGTTGCTGATAGCTTTTTAAAAGAAGTTGCACGCTTGCATGGAATTCCTAAGACAATTGTGTCTGATAGGGACCCGAAATTCACCTCGAATTTCTGGAAGGGACTGTTTAAGGGATTCAAAACGAATCTGAACTTTAGTACAACGTATCATCCCGAGTCTGATGGACAAACATAGAGAGTGAACAGAGTAATAGAAGACATACTGAGAATGTATGTGATGGATAAACCATCAAGGTGGGAAGACTACCTGCATTTGGTAGAATTTGCCTACAATAATGGGTATCATGCATCGTTGAAGATGAGCCCATTCGAAGCACTTTATGGAAGAAAGTGCAACACTCCAGGGAGCTGGGATAATCCAGTTGATAGAGCAGTAGTTGGGCCTGAGCTGCTCAAAGAGATGGAAGACCAAATGATAAGAATTAAACATAATCTAAAAGCTGCCCAGGACAGGCAGAAAAGTTACGCTGATAGTAACAGAAACCACAGAGAATTCAAAGTGGGTGACCATGTTTTCCTAAAAGTGAAAACTAACAGGAGTTCCCTGAAGTTGGGAAGTTGCGCCAAGTTAGCAGCGAGATTTTGTGGGCCATTTGAGATCCTGGAAAGGATTGGGCAGTTGCATACATGCTTGCATTACCTGCATCTATGACTATACATAATGTATTTCATGTTTCACTGCTTAAGAGATATATACCTGATGCTAATCATGTTATCGATTGGAATGTGATTCAGGTGGAACTAGAAGGTGTCCTGCAAGTGCATCCTGTGCGCATATTGGACATGAAAAACAAACAGCTCCGGAATCGAGCTATAGAGCTTGTAAAGGTCCAGTGGACCTAGTACGGTCTTGAGGACGTGACATGGGAGCATGCAGATGTTATGCGGGCAGAGTACCCGCATCTTTTTGAAATTTTTTGAAAAGCTTACAGATGCTGTGTAAAGTTGCACTGAGGACAGTGCATAAAACATGGAGGGGGATTGTAATGTCCCCAAGGCTGAGCCCAGTTGTAAATCAGATGTATGAAATGAATTGTAAATATGTGTTATAGGCTGGTGAGCCAAGTTTGTATAAGCCGATGGGCTTATGTGATTGTTAGGCCAGAGAGCCTAAGGGTTGGAGGCCAAGGGATTGATTTTGTACTTGTATGTATGCATCACATTAATAAATATAGACACCACCACGTGCAGACCGAATACGATGAATGAGTGATGGGGGACTGAGCTTCCACAGAGTGGGCAAGGAATTAGGGGCTGGAAGGTGGGAAGAGGGGCTAAGTGTTGAGCCTAAGGGCTAAGCCTAGGGGCTTAAGCCTTGGGAATACTATTTTATTATTATTCCAAAGAGCCACATGAATTATGTGAATGTGACATTTTATCCTAAGTTCTTGGGAAGGACGAGGGACTGCCAAATGGGAAGGAATGCATGCTGAATGGAACGCATGCAGTTCCATGGGTGACAAGTGTCAACCCTGGTGCATGCGAATAAAATGGCCAAGATGAGACGTGAGAGGGGTTCCTCGCCCATTCCACTCGACTGCCTAAGCGTGTACGAAGTTCTGAGCAGTACGACCGACTCGAGTTTTGCAGAGAACCCTCGTGCTTCCTTGTGAGCCAAAAATCCTATGTTTGGCTCTGAAAAATTGTGTAAATCCTCTGTTCTGAAAGCCGAGAAGCCTGTGTTCGTTTCTGAAAAGGTTGGGTTCACCCTCTCCGTTCTGAGCTGTGGAACCTGTGTCATTCCCTGCGTGGATTGTTTGTCACACGTTCCCAAGAACCAACATTGTGAGACCTTGCGCCATTGCTAAGCCTGTTTGGGAAGCCCGTATTTGTTTTTTTGGTTGGCTATGGTGGCCACGCAGAGCTGGACTGCGCGTGGCTTGCTAGCCAGTGCAAGTTTTGATTGAGCATGTGTATGACCTCTCTCCAGGTGAGGGAGGTGACTGTTGTTGGAAGAGGTAGTTGTCAGGCAAGTTGTGAGGTAGGTCTCCAGGTGAGAGAGTTTGCTGGGAAGTGGTTTCTTCCAGAGAGTGTCCAGCACCAGCTTCGGGCTCTGAGACTTCCTGATCCAGCCTGTTGCCGAGACTCAGAGAGGGAGGTTAGCACCGATGGATTGTGCTTGTGAAGGTGTATACTCCTGGGCGGAACAAGCATGTGGGGAATGAGAGTCTGGTAGTAGTGGGCATAAGATGGCATCTTGGCAAGAATCCTTCCAGTTTTCTGTGTTGTTTTCCCTGTAACCTTAGCCTAGCCTAGGATTCCTTGCCTTGGGGTGGAGCTTAGTCCCAGCTCCGGGGTGACCCATTGCTGAGCTGATGAACAGTGCGGTCTAAGGCTGGGAGGTTCATGGAAGGCCTGCACGTGGTTGGTGGAATCTACCACTGTTTTGAAGATAAGTATCAGATGATGTTTATTCATGTATTCCGTTGTGTATATCAATTTAATGTTAATACTATTGATTGTTGATTATAGCAATAAATCTTATGTTTACTATGAGTTTAATTGAATCTCTTGATTAAATGCATGTTATTACTATAATGTCAGTATGAGCTATGTACAAAGTGGTCTTATAGTTTTATTTAAGAGCGATTAAGCCTTGGTAACCAAAGGGTGGTGCTACAAGGAGAGTCTAAAAGCTTGGAGTTTTGTGGAGAGGGTTGTACATATTTTGTCCAGGGGAACAAGAAGGGTATTGAATGGTTTTGAAATATTAGATAATATGGAGAGGAAATCCCCTTGACTACTCCCCGAATTATGCTCTAGACCTACCTCCCATGTCCTGAAAAACAATTGACCAGGGGAATTTTCATTTGGAGGGGGAGGACATGGAGATTTTGTACCCAATACTAATGCAAGGTCTAGTTGTGGTGAGAGAATCGAGGGGTGATATTGTTACATTTGGATTGTATTTTGTGCTAAATCATTTGGTAATGGATTGTCTTCACAAGAAGTTGCTTGAGTCCTTTCTATGGGATTTTCTTCAAACTAAGGAGGTACTAATGCTTGTGCAATTAGAGGGGTTTTTTGAACCCAAAATTTCTTCTTGAATCGGAGTAAGTATTATCTTATCATTTGTTCATATTCATGGTAGGGCCCACATTTGAAGGGGATCCCTTCATAGTCAAGGGCTTGATAAAACATTGTCGGTCCTTTATGGATGATAATGGAATTTGATAATCTCTTGAGTAGGTTGAGACCCACTAAATCTTTAGCCATCCCCATATATCCAATTTCTCAAAATGAGTTGTTCACATCATAATACGGGCCCAACAAATTGCCAATTTCCTTAAATATTTCCTCGTACCAGAGAATAAAAGGAAGCCATGGAATTATTACCCATACGGGAATGAAATCAAGTTGGGTTGAGAGGGCATTAAAGTCCGGGTGGCATTTTTTAAGATGTAAGGCCTAAGAGCCCCATTTCCACTAGTTTTGGAGTATCATATCGAAATCCTCTACAACCTTGAAATTCTAGACATGCCAACCTTTCACGAGGACCATACTTCACTATATATACCCCAATAGGTCACCGAAGTTTTCCTTTGTCCAATATTTGAGTAAGGTTTCTCCCATTTGCTTACTTAGGAATCTACCAATGAACATTATATCCTCGAATTCCATTATCTCATTAAGTTTCATGATATCTTCGAGCAAGTTGTTGATGGATTCTTCCTTACGCTTGGTGCACTTCCTACGTTTATGGGGGTTCAATGGTCCTCTTTCTCCCAAGCCTTCCTCTGTAGAGGCTTTATGATCAGTGGAGGAAATATCGCTCATTAGTTCATTTGTTAAACACAATCTAATGAACATGTGGCTCTAGTGGTTGTTGAAACTTCTTGTGTCGGAACCAGAACTGAAAGAATCTTCCATCATATCTAGGGGAGTTATGTCATCACTAGTGAAAGCGCGAGGTTGACTCCTTTGTGATGAGATTAACTCCACCATCGGATCCATATGCAGGGGTGGATTGCCCTTGCCTGAGAGATCTTCTGAAGTGTACTTACTAGAGCCCTCCTTGTGCACGTGGGACTTGAAAGTAAAGTCAAGTTGATGGGTTTACTACCACAAGTTCTAGGGATTGGGTAGCCAAGTCAGCCAACTGATGGCCAAACTGAAACCATGCAAGCCCACCAGAAAGATTCAATCTAAAATTTCTCGGAGGCTTAGATCTCGACTCAACATCAAAAGGTAAGAAGTGGTCCAGGGTACCATGGATGTCCACTAGGTAAGACCAGATCTGCTAGTCCTCGAGTGGATCATCTGAAAAATCCACCAAGTCATCCTCCATTCATCGACGAGAGGGGATTGCAGAGCAGAAGTGCAATCTAACATTCCAAAATTTGAAACTTGATCTTCTTTGGAAACCCTAGCCATATGTAGTAGTTGATGTGGGGGCATTACTCTCACGTTGAAGTTACCATATGTGGATCAACCTTCCCCAGTTCTTCAAGTTTCCACATGGGTCTTCAAGATGACCCTTAATTTGTTTAAGGACATATAATGTAGCCCAGCAAATAAATCTTGACATATACCCATTTTTTTTTTAATTTACAAAAAAATGTCATTTAGTGCAAACTAAAGGCCCACTACTTCTCAAAAATTAATACTTTAAGAGATACAAATTACAAATTTATGACTAAGTTAAATGTGAATAAATTATCTTCAAGAGTATTTGTTCTTTGTGTTGCAACACATAAGAGAGAAATAATAACAAAGGATGATGCAAACAAGAACATCGAGGGATGATGTTTTGTTTTTCATTGATCACTTGCTCTACTTCGAACATAAATGTAATCTACAATAGCATTTTCTAGTTATTTTTCTATGGTGGTTGAATATACAAAATAGTTAACATTTCCAATTTTTCAAAGAACCTATCTTTTCATGACGGAGTTAAGATGATTTGGTAAAGCAAGTTCATAGAAGACGTTGACCGTGTTTTTGTTTTTATTCTTACAACTAGCACCGGCTATAATCAAATAAAATTGATTGGGAATGTGTGGAAAAAAATGGATGCCTTGCCAAAGAACCTATAAGTTTTGAATGTGAATAATAGATATTTATTGTGTTTTAAAAATCACTTACCTTTTCTCTTCTAACAAAAATGATTGATTTTGTGTGACAACCTCCTTGGGTCAGCTGTCTTGACCATTTGAATGATTGATGACAAAATCCCTACTAGATTTAGAACATTCAAACATAACACATGTCCTGTTGAGATAATATGAATAATATTTAAAATATTTATTACATATATTTTGAGATAATATGAATAATATTTAAAATATTTATTACATATATTTTTAAAAATAAAATTGACATATTATTAAGTACATTTGGTTTTAGAATAAGATCTAAGGATTAAGTAAAATCTGATCTTTTTATAGTAAGTGGTTTAAGAAATCTACCCATCCCTTATGAACTAGCAACAAGTCAATTTTAAGTGATGTAATTTTTAAAAATAATAGTAATGAACTGACTCATAAATAGAAACCCATAATAACTATTATTAAAACTAATTCACAAATAAATTATAATAAATTTGATCATCTTCATCTAAAAATAAATAATTAATTTATATATTGTTTATTAGAAATTTTCTTCATTTACATTTCAATCGTTGATCTTAACTACTTGAACTAGCGAAAATTAACAATCCATTTTATATATTAAAATATATAAATTTAAATTATATTTTAAATTTATATATATGAATAAATTTAAATATATAAATTCTTTAAATTAATTCCAATTTAGGAACATATTACTTCTAATGCTTAAAAGTGGCCAAAAGTCAATTCGAGAAGCCTCGTGGTTTGAAAGCTACGGGCAAACATCCCCATGTTTCTTGGAATGCTAACCATTTATAAATTTAAGCATATTGTATTATTGTTATTGATCACAACTTTGCAAAATATTTAGTTTATAAAGTATTTTTTTTATTTTTATATTTCCATAAAGAAATGTTCTTTTAAACTATGTAAAAGGTGAGCTTTCAACAAGTGCAAGTTAATCCAAAGTTGACTTTAAGATTTAATTAAGAATATAAAAATAAACTATTTTAATTAAAATGAAGTAATAAAAAAATATTTTAATTAACAAAAGGCAATACAAAAGTTTAATCATTCAATAATCTTATTAAATATTATTAAGCAAAAAAAAGTTATTGTTTTATAATGGTAAGATTTAATTAAGAATATAAATAAATTATTTTAATTAAAACAAAGTAATACAAAAATATTTTAATTAAAAAAGGCAATACACAAGTTTAATCATTCAGTAATAATAATAAAGTTTATTAAGTAAAAAAAATTTGTTATTTTATAATCATTCAATAATCTTATTAAAGGTTATTAAGTAAAAATAAAGTTGTTATTAAGTAAAAAAAAATTGTTATTTTACAATGGTAAATTAGACCTACAAGTATAATAATTTTATAATCTTAATTATTAATAATTATTCAATAATAAAAAGAAGTTAATTCAATGAATTATTTCTAATGATTGAGTATTTTGAATTACAACTAAAAAATAACATGGTCAACTTTAGAGATTGGCGATTTTGTGGATGTTGATGTCCATATCATCATGGTACTCTCCTATAAACGAGGAAAAGTACCGAGAATACCGAGAGGAAAAGTACCTAGAATACCGAGAAGATTTTCAAAGAAAAAAAATGATTTATTTAAATTATTTTTTATCAAAATTAATTATATTTTTATCATATTAAATTTATAAAATTTAATTTGAAGGATTAATTCGAATAGTTATGAATTAAGTATAAAATAATTTTTAGATATAAAGGAGGTTACGGACTCTCTTGTTCCATCCATTCTCAGGTGGTCAAAGATTACTAGGTAAAAAAAATCTAAAAATTATGTTTATATATATATATATATATATATATATATATATATTTAAATGAAGAAATTTTTATTATTTATAAATTTATTTAATATAAATTTATTTAATTTTATATTGTCCCTGAGGTGTAGGACAGTCGGTGACAGAGTGTGTTGTTAAGCCACTCCGTGATGTTAAAGTCACCGGTTCGAAACCTGAGTCGCGGTTTCTCAAGATCCCGCACAAATTAACAAACAAAAAAAATAAATTTAAATATATTTTTAAATAATTTTGAAAAAACCAAATAAATTATTTAATTTATAAAACAAGTGTCATTTTCCTTTCGCATAATGTATATTATAATTTTTTTTTTTAATAATGGTGAATGATTGTGTTTATATTTTTTTTTGGGATATAAAGTCATTCCAAACCGATAACAAATAACCGAATGTTTCAAAGTTATAAATATGGACCACCAAGCATACATCAATCAATCATTTTATAATTATTAATATTGTCTCGAATACATCTAAATTCAACCATTCATTATGACACAATATCCAATATCCACAATAAATTATAATTTAGAAATTTATCCACAATAAATTATAATTTAGATATTTAGCGAAGTCAAAATCAAATATGTTCAAAGTCATAAATATGGACCACCAAACATACATGAATCAATTATTTCATAATTATTAACTTTGTCTCTATGAATATTCAAGAAGTCAATATGACACAATATCCACAATTATAAATTATAATTTAGAAATTTCAATGAAGTCAAAATCAAATATTTATTGCATTCCCATTAAGTTTGTAATGATTTTATTATGTTTGGTATATTTTATTTGCAATATTTTTTTTTCCTAAATGAAAAAAAAAAACTTTATATTTTAAAAAGGAAATATACATAGTATTAGTCTTTTGGACTCCTCAAAACTAGGTTTAATTAGTCTCAGATTGGGATGTTGGAGGTACCAAAAGAGGTTTTTGATAACATCTTCCATCCACTGTATCATACTTAGATAACAACTTGCCTTTAAACATACGATTTACAGAATAGCAAGGATCATACAGTACCAAACTTGACACTTCGACTAAACATATACAGTTATAACCTGCCAAAAGATGACCCGACACTACTACTAGAAGTGAAATTCCACACTTTTAGACTCTCGTCCGTTGAGGAATTCTTGGATAGAAAAGGAGCGTACACAACATTCTAATGCTTCCTTCGAGAAATGATCCACTTTCTGGTTTAACTCATGATAGATGTGAGTGAAGGACACCTAGTCGAAATCCTGAACGAGGCGACGAGTATGAGCCAACAAAGATTGGAGGAAAATGATCTCCACTTTCGACTTCCCATTGGCCCAGTTCATAACAACCTGTCAATCACCTAACACTTACAGTTGTTTGATCCCACGCGATTTTGCAAAAAAAAGTAATGCATACAGAGTCGAGAATTTGACCTTTGTGTTAGAACCCAAACCAGGGGCATATCGAATATAGAAGAAATGAAATGAATTTAAATGCATAACGACCCCAACTCCACATTTAGGGGGATGACCTTGGTTGGCCCCATCGAAATACCCCCAAGGGGTCTCATAATATAGAGAAGGCATGAGAGGCACCCAAAGTTTCCTACATTTGGGATCATATATGCATTCCTTTGTTAATTTTTCGATCATACCAGCAACAACTTCCGTTGGGATTGTTTTTCCTGAAAGATATTGATGTTGTGAGCCCAAAAAATGTAGTATACAAAATGACATGGGAGAGAGTCAAAATAAGTGATTGTGGCGTCCATCAACCACTCCTGTCACATAGATCGAAACTATTTTGATTCCAAATTGCTTTAGAATTAAAATTCCTGGCAATGAGGCCCCATACCTGAGACATTGATCTAAATTGGATGCTCACCCAAAACATTTTGTAAAATTGTAATAAACTTGTAATCGTTATTTTTATTCTATTTTGTCTTTTTTTTTCAAAATGGGAAGTGGAAACAAACCATGTGATGGTTGGTCTTCCAAAGACAACGCATTAAAAAAATGAAGGTTGTAGCAAAGAGGGAAACCATGGGGAGATGCATGGAGAAAGAGGGAAGGACAATAGAAGAAGTTAACGCTCAAAGAGGGTATCCTGCTTGAGGTTGAGTCGATGAAGGAGTTAATGTGCCTATTCACTCTAAGAGAAGGTATCTCTAAGCCATGGCCTATTGTAATGTTGGTTTTCACAGTGAGTCACAATACACAGAAACCGTGTATAGCTCACCCATTTGTAATTTCTCCCGACCATAATAAAAATCCCATTTAAACGCTAATATATGTGAGTTAATGCATTTTGTTCTTTGGGTGTTTTTTCTATGAGCTACAATGATCTATATATTCTCCGTTGAAGTATATTTTCAGCTTGTAACACCCATTCACATAATTTATTGTTGGTTGGGTGTTTTTCTTTTTCCCACTAGCTGCACACATAGTTTTTTTTTTCTCACTGGACATATTATCCTTTGCTTGGGCATGTTGTTTACTTGGGAAAATTTAGAGATCCTTGGGTGAATTTAGAAAACCTTAGATGTTTTTATCTGATGTTGTGTGCCTAAAGTCACCCCTGGTCATTTTTATTTGATGTTGAGTGTCTAAAATCACCCTAGGAATTTTTCTCCATTGTCGAATGACTAAATTTTTCCACTAGGCATCTTTCCTCATTGTTGGGTTGTGTAAAAGAGTCTTTGGTTAGTTGGTGTGAGTTTAGAGGGAGTTTTGGGCTTTAAAACAATCTAGTTGTTTACCATTAACACCTCAATGTCTCCTCCATGTTTCATTTACTTTTAAGCACGTACATTGATTACTCTTGAACCTTGAGCAGTGAAATAAATTAATTCTGCATCCATGTTGATGAGATAGACAAGCCATAGGCTGATTGTTTACGGATCGGATGGTATTAGAGTAGGTTGGCCAAAAACCTTGCATAAGTTTCCATGGGCAAAGCCTTGAACAAGGAGAAGCTAGAAGAATTGAGAGACTTCAACATACGGATTCAAGAGGAAAGTTGGTATTGGAGACAGAGATTGGAAGAGCTGGAGAAAGAGCTTTCCAAGCACCATAACTTCTTCACTTCCATGATGGAGGAATTAGACAAGAGCAGATTGTAACTCTCACAGTTAGGGGAGAAATTCATTGAGATGGATAATTGGCAAGAGGAGAGGCTCACTGAGGTCACTGCTCACCTATACCATGAACTGGAAGCGAAGGAAGAGGCCTTGAAGAAGCTAGAAGCAGTTGTCCAAGAGACCAAGCAAGCCCCTTCCATTGCCACTATCGAATCTAGTACCACGACATAGGAAAACATTGTAAAATCACCTTACAATACCCTTGGTGACTTTGATAAGCATGCTAGAGGAATTGGTTCGAAGATCATGAGTCAAATGGGCTATGAGGGCCAAGCGCTAGGCAAGGAAATCCAAGGGATTTCAATTCCCATTGTATCTCAATATAGACCCAATCATGAAGGCCTAGGATTCAATGGACAAGCAACCAACACAAGTGCAACTCAAACCACTTTATTCAAGGAAAGAGGATTCAGAAAAGAATCCATGTGCAACAAGCCACTCAAATAAGCTCATAGAAGCTTGGAAGAGGGCAACAAAGAGATGATTATGCCATCCATATTCACTCGAATTCTCGGGGGACCACGCAAACAAGCTAGCAAGCATCATCAAAGACCAAAAAGGTATGGATTAGTTTGTTTTTGTTGCAAGAAAAGGGGTCAAATGGATAGAGATTGTTGGCACTCTAAAATGCTAAGCATCCCATGCAAGAACTATTTCCAGTACTGCATATTGACTAGACATTGGGAGGCCAAATGTTGAAAGCTCCACTCAAAACTCCATCCCAGGAACCAAACAACCAAGAACAAATCTTAGAGATTCAAGGTCCAAGGGAAAGAGGAGTTGTTGGAACTTGTAGCCTAAGGAGCAATGGTTTTCTAACGACCTATTTCCACAGTAAATGGCATCCACAACCATGAGAAGGACAACAAAGTTATGCCAAAGGCAACCCCTACTTAACTCTTATCTTCCATCCTACAATAGAGGCATCCTTTCTTTGAGATTTTGTTGGAGTTTGTTTGATGATAGGACAAGAAGAAGATTGAAGGAATTGAAGCTTTTTGGGACCAAAAGCTTGCAAATGGGGAGGTGTGATCCGAATTGGATCCTCACCCAAAACATTTTGTAAAATTGTAATAAACTTGTAATCATTATTTTTATTCTATTGTCTTTTTTTGGTAAAACATGAAATGGAAACAAACCATGTGATGGTTGGCCTTCCAAAGGCAACGCATTAAAAGAATGAAAGTTGTAGCAAAGATGGAAACCGTGGGGAGATGCAAGGAGAAAGAGGGAAGGAAAATAGCAGAAGTTAGAGCTCGAAGAGGGCAGTCTGCTTGAGGTTGAGTGAATGAAGGAGTTAATGTTCCTGTTCACTCTATGTGAAGGTGTCTTTGAGCCAAGGCCTGCTATAATTTTGGTTTTCACAATGAGTAACAATACACAGAGTTTGTGTATAGCTCACCCATTTGTAATTTCTCCCGAGCATAATAAAAATCTCATTTAAACGATGATATCTGTGAGTTAATGCATTTTTTTCTTTGGGTATTTTTGCTATGAGTTACAATGATCTATAGATTCTCCGTTGAAATATATTTTCATCTTGTAACACTCGTTCACATAAGGGTGAGTGCAAGAAGTTCATGGCCGAAAAAGTGGCAAGGGCATGAGCAAGAACGTGCACATATAGGAACATGTGCGCATTCTTAGGAATGCACATGCGTTCCTACACCTATAGGTTTGGATGTGGCTGAACCTCCACCTAGATTTCCACGTAGGTTTAGTGACAAGAACGTGTGCGCGGTCCTAAGAACACACACCCATTCTTACTGATAAAATTATTTAAAGGGCCCGAGCGTGATTTGTGCCCATTGTGCACAAATCGTGCTCGCGTTTCTCTCATTGGGAAAATATAGTGGAGCTTGAGAGGAGGAAGAAAGGGAGGAGGGGGCCACCATGTCTAGGTATGTTGCATTTTTCTTAATTTTAATCCAATTTATTGTTTTGCTCCCAATAATATAAATTAAAAAAAAATGTAATTTTGTATTTTAAATAAAAAAATGAACCTAATTTACATGTCATGGATTTTAAATTGCATCATATATAATAAAATGGAACCCCAAGACAATTTAAACCGGTCAGAAGAAAACCAAGAAGATCAAAACCCCAACCCACCACCACCACATAATGTAAACACTAAAATTGATGAGGGGTCGGTTATATTATGAACCCTTGAGGAACAATTAAGGGAGACTAGAGAGCCTATCAAAGTATCCTTGGCCACTTCTTTGGACATCATTGTGCAGTCCATTGCAAGTGCCCAAGGGAAATTGACCTCTATTTCTGATTATAGGGCACGAATGTATGCGTACTATAGCACTGGTTTGGACAGAAACCAAGTCAAAGAATTGTGCATTTCAAAACAACAAATATTGTCTATTTTTAGGGATCCTAGAAATGGACAAGAACTACCATTGACCAGGAAACACATCTCCATTGACTGGTGCATCCATCCCCAGATTAGTCAAAACTGGATGGATAGGTGGTATATGGTTTTTGATAAACATCGTTGCAATAACATGGAGATGCCCTTATATTTTATGAGGGAATTATGGGCTGAGTTTTTTATGGGTAAGCATGTCAACTACTTTGACATTGGTGACTTCCATGGGGTGGGTTGAGGGTCCACACATGATCGAGAGCATGCTAGGAGTGACCCCGTGTTAGGTCCTTGTCCCCCCAGGCGAAGGCCTGAACCCCATACCCAACATCCTCTTATTGCAGAGAACTTGCAACATATACATCTAGCCATCTCATCATTGACTCATAACCTAGTGCAACACAATAGCTTTGTTGCACTATCTTAGCAGGAGGTGCCTGCCAGTGAAATTGATAGAGGGGTTGGAGCATCAACATGCACAGGAGAGTATAGTGAGGAGAGGGCACATGGACATAGAAGTCGTCCATGTGAACCTCACTGATGCTCGAGTTGTGGGCATACATCATATGGGCCTATAGAGCTCAGTGGACAACATAGCTTCATGGAGGAGGTTAGTATCTTAACCCTCTCTATGTTCTTCATCGTTATATATTTATTTTGTATTTTGTGTATTTATATAGATATTTGATTGTATGTTGTTTTCCAATTGTTGTGTCCCAATAACATACCCTCTATGCCTATGGATGCATCAATGCCTAGCCCCACCACTGATGCAACAATAGAGGAAACATGTTCATTGGGTGCACCGTACACACAGGTATGTATCACATTTGATAGATTCAACATAATCATTTCTTTATTTTATGACATCCTAAATTTTTTTATATGTTCTTGTGTTTCTACAGGAGTTTTCACCAGGCGATGCCAGGGATTGTCCATCTGGGATGGACAAGTCACTAGCCTCACATGTATCGTGTGTAAAGTTAAATATCCTATAATTCTCAAATTGTTTGTGTTTATGTTTTTGAATTTTACTATTTGGTACTAATAGTTCAACTTTATTCATATGTATGCATGCCGCCAATATATTTTCTAGGTATAGTAGTATTGCACCCCCCGGGCACCTAGGAGTTGCTTCTGGGTTACCATTCTCTAGGCCTAGGGTGTTGGAATCACTTGTACAACCTATGAGGGTCCCTCGAAGCCCACCTGTCTGCCACCCACCCCCACCACCACTTTCGGCCCCATCGATAGAGACTGCCACAGTAGAGGTTGTCTCAGAGCATGTTGTGCAACCTAGTGCTCCATCTTCCAGTGAATCTCCATCGATGCCTGATATATTCAAGATGAGATAATGCATTGATGATAATTTTTTTTGTTTCATGAATTTGATTTTACACATATTTGTTTGATTTTCTTGACTTGATCCTTGTAACTGATGCAGGGTGGCATTGTGGAGAGATTGGGGTTGCAGAGGAGGGTAAGACCCTCACGATTGACAGTTTCATATGCAGTGAGTTATCTAAGGTTAAATTACAAAGTATCATTTTCCTTGTCTATTAATTCATTGATGAAAAAAACTTATAACATTGTTTATTCTTTGTGCAGTCTCCATAGCGTCGAAGCACACCCAGGCCCAGAACATCTCGAGGTGCATCCCGAGCAAGAGAAGAAAGATAGATTTCCAGGATGCTCCTGAGGGTGGTGAGGGTGGCAATGGTCAATGATTGACTAACTATTGTCATTTTGTAACTAGGCCACGATATAGATGTTTTTTATGTTAAGGCACTTGTTGTCGCTTTGTATATTGGGCACAAGTTGCCATTTTGTAAAAAATGTACAATATATATATAATTTCATGGCACGTTTTTTATGAATCTCATTGTTTCTACATTTGATGTTGATGAATATATGAATTTCAAAGTGTTTGAATTCCAAAGTGTATGAATTTTATGTGTATTAATCCCTTGATTTGTTTCTTAAGTGATTATAAATACTTGCATTACGCATTAAGGAATATCTTATGGTGGAAAAGATTGCTAAGTGCTAAATCCATAAGCAATTAACGGTTCTCAAGTAGCATTGCTTGCTAATCAACAATGTATCTCTACATCATCGATAGATCATTCATTCTGAATTATTTGCATGAATGTTGTGGATATCCATATTCTAACTCACAACCAACAATATGGACTGCCTCTTGAATTATCTCCATCTAAATCCAACGATAATCCACACTCAAATAATGGTTAGCTCAAAATATTGTGACCTAAAAATGGCATACTACAATAATTTATTATAGAAATAAATTTTATCATTTATCTTCTACATAATTGTAAATCACTTAACAATTTCAGCTCAATGTTATTTTCTAGGGCACACACATTATTCCCCCCTTTTTATGCATGACATATATAAAATTGTTTGATTTATGTGTAACCCTTCGTAAATGCCAAAAAGACTAGTCAAGGACTCATTAATGCACATGTTTGTTTTGATTGTGTAGTGGGTATATGTAAATTTTGTTAAACCCATCAATTATTAATAACATTTATTTAGTCTTCCATGATGTCCACTAAACTTATTTATTTGATCAATAGAATGAGAGAGTTCACATGGAAACTAGATCCTAGAATGGGTATCATTTTCCACATACAAATAAAGGTTTTGAGGTTACATTTAATGACACGCCATAGAAAGTAATGTTATGCTACCAAAACTCCTCTAGGGAGACTTGAAACCATTATTCTTTTCCCTTCACCATCTATGAGAGTTTATTGCACATTCCTACCCAATTTTTGGGTTAGAGAACACAAGGAGACAAAGGACCCTCCCAAAGCCAATCCCACAAACCTGTTGATGTCGTGCCATTGCCATGCCATGCCATTTTCATTCCTTTCCAAGTCATTCCATGGCATGTCATTTCCATTTCCACACCATTGTCAAACCTTTCCATGCCATGCCATTGCCATACCTTGCCAAGCCATGCCATGCCATGCCATTTCCATGCCTTTCCATATCATGCCATTGTCATGCCAATGCTATGCCTTTCCAAGACATGCCATTTCCATGCCATGTAATTTCCATGCCATGTCATTGCCATGCCTTTCCAATCCATGCCATGTCATGCCATTGTCATGTAGCTTCCCATGCCTTGTCATGTAGTTTCCCATTTTAACCTATATAACAATAAATATAACTTTCCATTGTCATGCCATAACATTGCCATGCCTCTCCAAGCTAATAAATGATATTAACTAAGTTACAACAGGATAAATATAACAACCCTTAGCACAAGTAATCATTAAATTAAAGGGGGATGAAAATGCAAGCCTAAACTAGGGTTTAGATAACAAATGCTTGTTGAAATGCAAGATGACACATAACAACCCTAGAATATTCAAGACATCAAGCCCTAGAATATTCAAGACATCATTGTTATGCCTACAAATCCATGCCATTGCCATGTCATGACATTTACATGCCTTGCCAAGCCATGTCATTGTCATGTAGATTCCCAAGATGGCACATAACAACCCTAGAATATTCAAGACATCAAGCCCTAAAATATTCAAGACATCATTGCCATGGCACATAACAGCCCTAGAATATTGAAGACATCATTGCCATGCAATTGCCATGCCATTGCTAATCCATGCCATTCCATGCCATGCCATGCATAAAATTATGCCAAGGCATGCCATGCCATGCCATTCATAAAATAATGCCAAGGCATGCCATGCCATGCCATGCATAAAATTATTCCAAGACATACTATGCCATGCCTTGCATAAAATTATGCCAAGCCATGCCATGCCATGCCTACAATATTCAAGACATCAACCCCTTGCATTTCCTTTCCATGCCATGCCTTTCCTTGCCATGCTTTGCCATGTCATGCCATGCATTACCTTGCCTTGCCATGCCATGCCTTGCCTTACCATGCATTACAATGCATTTCATTACCATACCATGCATTTCCTTGCCTTACCATGCCATGCAATGTATTGCCTTGCCTTACCATGCCATGCCATGCAGGACTTGTCATACCTTGCCTTGCTATGGTATGGTATGGTATTGTATGACATGTCTTTCATTTCCATGGTATGGTATGCCTTGCCTTGCCATTGCCTTGTATGGTATGGTATGGTATGCCTTGCATTGCCATTTCCTTGCATGGTATGGTATGGTATGGTATTGTATGACATGCCTTTCCTTGCCATTGCCTTGTATGGGATGGTATGCTTTTCCTTGCCTTGCCTTGCCATTGCCTTACTTATGGCATGGTATGTTATGTTATGGTATGGTATGGTATGGTATGGTATGATATGGTATGCATTGCCTTGTATGGTATGGTATGCTATGGTATGCATTTCCTTGTATGTATGGTATGGTATGGATTGCCTTGCCTTGCCATGCCTTTGCATGCCTTGCATGGACTTGCCTTGGTTTGCATTGTATGGTATGCATTGTATGTTATGGTATGCATATGGAAATGGTATGGTATGGTATGGTATGAATTGTATGTTATGGTATGCATATGGAAATGGTATGGTATGCATTGCCTTGCATGACATGGTATGGTATGGTATGCATTTCCTTGTATGGTATGCATTGGAAATGGTATGGTATGGTATGGTATGGTATGCATTGCCTTGCCATTGCCTTGCTTTGCATGGTATGATATAGTATGGTATTGTATGGTATGCATTGCCTTGCCATTGCATGGTATGGTATGGTATGCCATTGCCTTGCCTTTCCTTGCATGGTATGGTATGGTATCCATTGCCTTTCATGGTATGGTATGCATTGGCAATGGAAATGGCATGCATTGGATTGCCATTGTATGGTATGCATTGGCAATGGAAATGGCATGCATTGGATTGCCATTGTATGGTATGCATTGACAATGGTATGGTATGGTATGCATTGTCTTGGTATGGTATGGTATGGTATGCATTGCCTTGCCATTGTCTTAAATGGTATGGATTGGTAATGGTATGGTATGCATTGGCAATAACAATGGTATACATTGGCAGTGACAATGGTATTCATTAGCAATGGTATGGTATGCATTGACAATGGCATGGTATGGTATGCGTTGGCAATGGTATGGTATGGTATGCATTGGTATGGAAATGGTATGGTATGGTATGCATTGGAAATAACAATGATATGCATTTCCTTGCCATCGTATGGTATGCATTTCCTTTCCATTGCCTTGCATGGTATGGTATGGTATGCATTGAATTTCCATTGCCTTGTATGGTATGCATTGGAAATGGTATGTCATGCATTGGCAATGACAATGGTATGCATTGCCTTGCCATCGTATGGTATGCATTGGAAATGGTATGGTATGCAATGGCAATGGTATGGTATGGTATGCATTGGTATGGTATGGTATGCATTGGTATGGAAATGGTATGGTATGGTATGCATTGGCAATGGAAATGGTATGCATTTCCTTGCCATCGTATGGTATGCATTTCCTTTGCATTGCCTTGCATGGTATGGTATGGTATGCATTTCCTTGCCATTTCCTTGTATGGTATTCATTGGCAATGGTATAGTATGATATGGTATGGTATGCATTGACAATGGAAATGGTATGGTATGGTATGGTATGGTATGGTATGCCTTGCCTTACCTTGCCATTTCCTTGCAGGGTATGGTATGGTATGCAAGGCAAGGAAAGGTATGGTATGCCTTTCTTTGCCTTGATATGGTATGATATGGTATGCCTTGCCTTGGCATGCCTTGCCATGGTATGGTATGGTATGGTATGCCTTGCCTTCACTTGCCATGCCTTGTCTTTCCACACCATGCATTTCCATGTCATTCCATGCCTTGCCTTTCCTTCACTTGCAATGCCTTGCCTTTTCCATTCCATTCCTTTCCATACCATGCCATTCCTTTCCATGCCATGCCTTTCCATACCATTGCATGCCTTTCCATGTCATGCCTTTCCATACCATGCCATGCCTTTCCATGCCATGCCATGTCTTTCCATGCCATGCCTTGCCATACCATGCCTTACCATTCCATTCCTTTCCATGCCTTCACTTGCCATGCCTTGCCTTCACTTTCCGTGCCTTGTCTTGCATTCACTTTCCATGCCATGCCATGTCATACCTTGACTAAATGAACAAGTTTAATACCTAAATGAACAAGTTTAATACGTAAAAATTACAATCAAAGGATTCATTAAGCATGTAATTCTACAACTTGTTATCCCATATATCTTATATAAAAATACTTGCATGATAATTCCGATGTTTTGCTCAATGAGGCATAGTGCAATTTCCGAAGAGGAGGTCGATTTTAAAGAACACTGTGTCAGGAATTTGTAGGTAGTGTAGTTGCATGGGCTTGGGCCAAATAGACTTGTGGGAACTTACGAAACTCCGTTATGCCACTCGATTTGGATTTTATGCCCCCAGACCAAATTGGCCACATGTCCCTGAACGACTTGTAGAGGCGAGTTGCAACTCGCGATACAACCCAAAATAGGACTCGAATGGGTGATATGTCAGTTGTATTCGATCTAGAGCACCGGGTTTTAGCTAGGGGGCCCGTTTGCTGTCATTTTGTCCACTAGAAAACCATTGTTTGGAGTATCTTTGGCACTAGGGTTTTGGTCAATGAGGCATAGTGCGAATTTTGAAGAGGAGGTCGATTTTCAAGAAAACTGTGTCAAGCATTTGTGGGTAGTGTAGTTGCGTGGGCCTTGGCCAAATATACTTGTGGGAGCTTACAAAACTTTGTTATGCTGCTCAGTTTGGATTTTATGCCCCCAGACCAAATTGGCCACATGTCCCTGAATGACTTGAAGAGGCGAGTTGCAACTCGTGATAACACTCAAATTGGGACTTAGATGGGAGAATCGTCAGTTGAATTGGATCTGGAGCATCGATTTTCAACTGGGGGGGGGGGCTCTGTTGTCATTCCATCCACCAGAAAACCGTTTGTTGGAGTATCTCCGACACTAGGGTTTTGGTCAATGAGGCATAGTGCAATTTCTAAAGAAGAGGTCGATTTTCAATAACATTGTGTCGAGAATATGTGGGTAGTTTATTCATGTGGGACTTGGAAAAATAGACTTGTGGGAGCTTACAAAACTCTGTTATGCCACTCGGTTTGGATTTTATGCCCCTAGACCAAATTGTCCACATGTCCTTGAATGGATTGAGGAGGCAAGTTGCAACTCGCGATAAAACTCAAACCGAGACTCGGATGGGCGAACCGTCAGTTGCTTTGAATCTGGAGCACCGACCTTCATTTAAGGGGGCCCCTCCACTGTCATTCTGTCCACCAGAAAATCGTTTGTTGGAGTATATCTAACACTAGGGTTTTGCTCAGTGATTTATTACATATGTATGGCAATTTAACACTTTGTTAGGTTAGACATGGAAAGGAAAGTAAAGGCAAGGCATGGCATGGCATGAAAAGGAATGGTATGGTAAGGCATGGTATGGAAATGCAAGGCATGGCATGGAATGGAAAGGCAAGTCATGGCATGGAATGGAAAGGCAAGGCAAGGCATGGAATGAGAAGGAAAGGCATGGCATGGCATGGGAAGACATGGCATGGAAAGGCAAGGCAAGGCATGGCATGGAATGGAATGAAAAGCCAAGCCATGGAAAGACATGACAAGGAAATTCAATACATGGAAAGGCAAGGCAAGACATGGGAAGGCATGGCATGGAAAGTGAAGGCATGGAAATGCATGAATGACAAGGCAAGGCATGCATTTAAAGGCAAGGCATGAATGACAAGGCAAGGCAATGAATGAATGGAAAGGCAAGGAAAGTGAAGGCAAGGAAAGGTAAGTGAAGGCAAGGAAAGGTAAGTGAAGGCATGGTATGGCAAGGAATGGTATGGAAAGGCAAGGAAAGGCAAGGCATGACATGGCATGGCATGGAAAGGCAAGTCATGGCATGGAAAGGCATGGCATGAAAAGGAATGGCACGACAAGACATGGCAAGGAAAGGAAAGGAATGGCATGGAAAGGCAAGGCAAGGCAAGGCAAGTCATGGTATGGCAAGACAAAGCAAGGCATGACAAGGCATGGCAAGGCAATGCAAGACATGACAAAACATGGAAAGACAAGGCATGGAAAGGAATGGCAAGGCAAGGCATGACAAGGCAATGCATGGCATGGAAAGGCAAGGCATGGCATGGCAAGGCAAGGCATGGCTGTTTTTATGCATGCACCTACTCCATCTTCCTCCCCTTTCCCGTGCCCAGACTCAAAATAGTTCCAAATGTGTGGTACCTTTATTTTTTTGTGAAAAATACACAACCATTGAAGTACATGAGCATTTTTGAACTGGCCTGCACAATCATATGACCAAATTCAATGTTGATCCATCTGTATGTTCTTCTCCTTAAGGTGATTGTAGAAAAAATAAAAACAATGTTGTACGCAGACTAAGTCATGGCACCGATCATCGCTTATGTAGAAGTGATACTCTTTCAATATAAATATGTTTTGTTAATTAC
This sequence comes from Picea sitchensis, assembly GCA_010110895.2. Lineage (NCBI taxonomy): Eukaryota > Viridiplantae > Streptophyta > Pinopsida > Pinales > Pinaceae > Picea > Picea sitchensis. The sequence continues at coordinate 55,861 of SNQJ01S0020463.1, forward strand.
TATCCGGTCCATGCTTGTATGTGATATGTACCATTATGTTGACCTGCTCTGACTGATAATATTGGCTTTGAATCTCATTTTGCGGTTGAAGGGTGTAGTTCTCAGCAAAATCAACCATTGATAACAGAATACCAACATGAAATGTATCTCTGCATATTCTAAAATGCTCATCCTACCATCGAGCCACATGGACATGCTAAACATAATATCGTGTCTTTTCAACGAAGTCATTCATGAAGTCACAAATCGTACTTGGGAAGTAACCAATTGTATCTTTTTTCTTTCATGTCCTCCATCAATATCATATGTCACATATTTAAAGCTTTGCAAGGCAACCTCCTTCCTCCCCAATTCATACTCATCGCTTACATGGATGCAATTGCTCAGCAATGTCATTCCACTGCACCTGGGGCATGTCCCATCTAAGCATGCTTTTTGATAAAATGTAAAACCCTCTGGCCTTGTACACAAGATGTTGTGAATAAAGTCTCTAGATGACGACAACGACAATACAACTGGGCATTCCTGCAAAAGGGTGTTATGCAAAACATGATATAATAATAATAATAATAATAATAACCATACTCAATGTGATATCTATAACAAAACTTGTTACAAATTGTTCTTATTCGAACATACCAAGGCTTGCATTTATGAAAAAATATTTGGCCTAAGTTAAGTGCAGTATGTACTGTTTTGAATCTCTCATACAATTATGTCTGTGTAATTTCAAGAAATTGTTTAATATGGGGTTCACGGTCCCTAGATCCCCTTCTCAATTTTAGTACATATTTTTGGTTGGAAGAAGGCCTTGTGTTCTCATGCCAGAAATATTGTACTAGTCCCTTAACCACTCCAATTAACTTCATGTCAGAATGAGGTAGCCTTCCAGTGAAGGCCCACAAATCTATTGGGGCACCTGTGTCGAGGCTATCTCGTATATGAGAATACTTTCTAAGGGTTTTGACTTTGCATTTCAAGAGGTGAGAGGTTTGTTGTAGCAAATGATGTTTTCTTGTGATCTTGCTAACAATTGACTAGGAAAAGACATGTCGAGATGCATTGCGGTCTTTAGAATGAGACTTCTTGCCAATTATTTGAAAAGCATCTACAAGGTTTCTAACAATACGATGACTTGTTTCTACACTTTTGACTGATTTAATGCATAAAATTTTCCTAACAACAGTCAAACTTCTAGATTTTAACAAAGATAAAAATAATTGACATTTAGCAGCATCAACTTTTAGTTCAAGAATGATTTTATAATAGTGATAACGAATAATACGGTTATGTAACTTATCTTCAAGTGATGCTAGACCACTTTCATCAACCTGAATGTGTTTAGGAGTTCTGATGGTTGTTCTATATGCACTAAAAAACACTAAAAACCCTGAATTAAATTGTCAATACGGGGTAAGTAAACTTAGAGTTGTACCACTATATGTGCCAAGGAAGAAAGGCTATAGGTAGTATAGTCTAACTAAGGAAATGAGCTATTTGAGAGCTAATCTATTCAACCAAAGACTATTAATGATCAAACCCTATCAAGAATCTTAAACTATTTATCTTAAGTAACTTTTGAACAATGGATCGATGGATAGTCCTAAGAAATCAAATGAAAACCCTACTTAAAGAAAATTAACTTACTCATGACAATAAGAAAAAACAAACTATCTATTTAATCTATTCAAATTCAATAAGCAACAACAAGTAAGCAGATAAACAAGCAAGCAACTATCCTATTAAAACAAGTAAACACGCAAGCAACTATCCTATTAAAGCATGTAAAGTCAAATAAAAACTACTTAACTGTAAACTAATCAAAATTACTCAATAAGCAACTAATCAAACTAATAAGCAAGTGAACTCTATTCTTAAGTTGATCTTCATAATTACTTCTAATTTATGAAAGGAAATCTTAATCTATTGAAGAAGCATCATGACAATATTCAAAGTTAATCCACAATTACCCTTAATCTATGATAACAAGAAGACTATTCTTTAATCTATAACAACAAGAAAACTTCAAACATAATGTTGGTGATTATGTCTTCGATGTCTTATGATATCACGATGACATTTAACAATTAATGATAACTCAAGAGGGATAAACTCAATATTAACTTCTATAGCAAAGTGAAAGGTCTGAATTATGCAATCTAATGAGAACTTAGCCATTATAGAAGAAACATCAACTACCCTGCATATCCATGCGATTCTTCAATTCATGCATTAATCATCAACAATATGGAAACACTATTCTATTTAATTCAATTGCATTCTATGCTAATGTAAGCAAATTCATACTACTAGAGATTCATATCTGGAAACTAAACTCAATAATCAGACTTCGAATTAAAATTGCAACCTATATCTAGAGTAGAAATTGCATAAAGTAAATTAAACTAATCCTATTTTAACAATTTAAATTGCAAATGGAAATACTCTTAAAAACATAACTCAAATCCTATTTCTATTTCAACATATGACAAGATAAGCAAACTAAGAACTAATTGAACAAACTAGATAAGAAAATTAGGAACTAAAATAAAAACTAACAACTAATCATCCATCGAAACCTTGCCAAAGAAATCATTAACTAAATACCCTGTTTTAACTCTGTTTTAAATTCTATTTCAGCATATAGAAAATCTAACTATCATCTAATTACACAAAGGGGTTAGTGTCTAAGCTTGCAAGCTAGTTCCTATAAATTAAAAGTCATTTCATATTAACACTAGCCTTCATAAGTACCCAGCAAAAAGAAACTGAAGCAATTAAACTATGAACAACAATTACACAGTAAGTAAAAGATAATAAAAATTCATGTACAGGAAATAAAAGAAATGACAACTACACTACGTGGATCCACAAGCTAATTGACTGAATATTCACCCAGACCAATGGTTCCCCCCCCCAACAAGTCGTGGATACTCCTCAACGATGAATCACGAGCTTGAGAAATACGATTTCAACATTTAAACTAAAAACATAGTTTTACATAAAATGTCTTGAAAACATCAAAATAGAGATAGCTTCACAATTCTGAGCTTAACTATCCTTAGCTATTTGTCTGACCATTGCTGTGGTATTTATAGAGTTTACAAGCTAAGAGGTCGACCACTAGAAGGGTCGACCTCCTCTAAAAACAATAAATTACAATTAATGTGTCTCAACCGCTGGTGGTTTCTAGAAACAAAGCGAGCCAATAAATGCCCAGCATAGCAACCCAATCCAAGTTTTCAGAAGCTCAATAGCTGTAGGCCACGAGCACAAGGAAAACCCATGTCGCTGATTTGCCCATCATTGGACGCCGATATGATAACCGCCAATTCGCCCACGGTTTTAGTGCAGGACGAAGTGCCGAATGGAGTACCGGATGGGGTATCGGATGCAAAAACGACCTGCGATTTTGCCCTGTGACACACAGATCACGAATTAGTTTCTTGAAATCATTAAAACATGCTGAATTACACTTAAAACCATCATAAAACATCAATCATACATACTTGGTGTGAGCCACGATGATTTAATACAAAAATCCTTCAAAACTTCTTAAAAATAGGAAAATACACATACAATGTTGGCCAAAAAGGATCTAATCATCATCATTAAATTAAACATATTGCGAGCCCAACATTACCCCCACACCTAAGATTTTGCAGGTCCCATTGCAAACAAAAAGGAATTGCCCCACATGACTAAACTTGTTGAGAAGGATTAGCTTTAGAAGCTTCTCCCTCTTGCCCTGAAGATTTTGTCTTGTGCCTCTTATGTTGCTTCAATTGTGCCCTAAGGTTGCGATTGGTCTTGGTCATTTCATCAACCAATCGTTGAAGGGAATTCACCTTCGCTTGGAGGATTGCATTGTCATGGTGAAGATGTGTGTCCAAAGTCTTCCTCTCTTCCAATTGTTGTTGCAGCTGATTATTTTCTTGTTGTAGCTTCTCAATGGTTGGGGCAAGATCAAATATCTCAGAGGAGGGATTAGACCCCTTGAAATATGTAGAAAGTCTATCAGTTTTAGGATCTGTGGTAGGCATTTGTGAGGTCGGGGTAATATGGAATTTATGAGGAGAAGTAGGTTCAGATTTTGTCTTCCTATGAGGCTCTAATTCGTCTGCAGACACTTTCGTAAGTCTTTTGTGAGGGCTTTCGAGATCAAAGGACACTTGGATAGGGTCCAAAGTGGTCGGGGGGTTTTTCATAAGGTTTTCTTCTTGGATTGCGGGTACTCTTTCGAAGAAATCCTCTATGAAATCGATTAGCTCCTCTCCTATTTGTGGGGACTGTAGGAAAGTCTTGTTGAATTGCTTCTTGTATATTTTTAGGTGTAGCATCTAGAGATGTTGAAGGCATCGGGGGGTTAGCAATAGGATTCTTGGTATTTTTTCCCGATGAGGTTGCAGGGGTATCAACAAGCTTCTTGGATTTTTTCTCTGGTAAAGAAATAGCTCGAGCAAGAGGGTTTGGAGTCCTCGAAGAATGGGGTTTGGAGGGGGAAATAGTCCTTAGATAAAGTGTCTTTCTGTTGGTCTTGATTGTCAAGTGAGGGTTTGCAAATTGGTAACTGAATTCATCCCAAGTTTTCCCTTGTTTCTCCAATTCAGCCAAGACAGGTAGTTTGATAAGGCCATGGTGAAAGAGGTTGTTGTGGGGGTTGGTTACATTCATCCTCACTTGGGAAGACATCTTCTCGAGACTCTTTAAGAAGTAGAAGGGAAAATTCAATCAATCGAAAGTGATAGGCTTTAAAGGTGGAATATTCGCCTTCACATGTGATTAACTCGGTGATGACTATGAGGGGGTTAATTATCTCCTCTTTTATCCACTCCTTGGAGTATCCTTTAGCACCAGAGATGTTCTGAAATTTTGGTTTGAAAACCCTGTTATAGCTTGATCGTGGCAACTGGTGGTTTTTAAACTATCTATCGCCCACTTTTGGAAGCTTTGTGGCTAGGAATATGGATTCCTCAGAGACCTCGAAGGTGAGAGACCCCACGCAAGTTGTATTTACATCAAGACCAAGGGAGAATTGCATTGAAATGCCATCATCGTGGCTCTGCAAGTGAGACAAAAATGACCCCCATCCTGTGCAAATAAACACTTCCATGCACTGTGCGAACTTAGGGATAGTGAAGAGGTCAGCATAGGAGGTTGGCTCGTACCACTTGGGCATGATGATAGTGTGGGAAATATGGACAGAGGGAGAATTCATAGAGGATAGGTGCAATCGGGCCAAGGGAGGGCACAATTAAACAGAGGCTGAGCGTAATTAAGCAGGGGTCGAGTGCAATGTGGACAGAGGGAAATGAAATGAGACAGAGGCTGAGCGTGTTTTAAACAGGGGTGAACACAAATGAGCAAAGGGCGAGTGTGAGGAATAAATGGGATAACCAAATCGAGCAATCCCTTCATTTTTGAGTGCGCCTAGGGTGGAACGGTTGCATTCATGTGCGCATGAGTTGCCATGTGTGAGCGTCAATTTCGAATTTGAAGGCATGTTGTGGGAGGCGATTGTAATGATGAAGAGGTTAGATCAATGTCCAAGTCTTTGACTTGGACATTTTATCATGAAAATGTCTAAGTTTACATCATTCAATCTTAATTTCCATGAACTAATTCAAATAATTTCCATTGATTCCTGGTTACCTGAAATTGTGGACAATTACTGGTGTATATTTTCATATGGCACTTCTTCCGACACCTCATACAGAACCTCATACGACACTCCATATGGCACTCCATATGGTACCTCTGTGTGAAATGCATTTTTATTTCTTGTAATGGCTAGCCTGCAGTCTTAGAATGATTTTGACAGTCACAGTGAATAGGAGCAGAGGCATAGTGTTCCATTATTATTTATTTTTCCACCATGCTTACTCAATCCACTTGCATAAGAGATTTAATCTCAATTCTGCAATGAATAGTCTGTAATGAAAATAAACCAATAAAGTTGTCTGTTAAGGATATGTACAACAATTTATAGCACACATGGAATTAACATTTCAAAAATAAAATGACCGCTGATGTAATAACCTATATCATAAAAACAAGTACACATAATTTTTTACAAAGATTCACTTCTTCTAGGCAATGTTATCATTTGTCAACTCATGAAACCCCTCCCCCACACCTAAGTATTGTGACACCTCACAATAAAAAATATAGGAAACCAGTCAGTTCTCCCAATAGCTGAAGATTTACAGCTTGTTAAGTGTAGAGATAAATTTCATAGATTGGTTTGACGAGACGGTTAGAAGATGGCCCCACCTATAGGATACGAGATCCTATATATAGATAACAAGAGGTAGGCGAAAGAGTTTCAAGATATTCTCAAAGTTAGTTCCCAATGGCGAATTTATGAATTTCATTAACCTTAGCTTAACCATACATACTTCATGTCAATTTTGTCTACAAGTAATTCTGTACATCAGGAATAGTTTAAATTTCTTATTTATTTATTTGTCAGATTATCATCCTCGCTAGGTAGAATGCCCCACTGCCAGCAAGCCTGTTCAGTACCCCGACGGGTTTACCTAGTCATACCACATGCTGATACCCGTTGCTAGCAGACCTGTTCAGTATCCCGACGGGTTAGCCTCTTACACCCTCAAAGACTGGCCCTCCATCTTTTAAGATTTTAGTATAAGATTGCTTTGTGCAAAAAGATGGGGGGACAGCTTTGAAAGCAACTTTTTTGAATTGGGATGGTATTTATGTTAGAGGATGACTTTCCATTATATATTCCTTAGTGATTGTCCTGATGTAAGGGGTACTTAAGCGGACATAGCCTATCTAAAGATATGATATAATCAAGTTTTTTAGTGTGTAGTGGATGGTACCATTGGGAAAGGACAGAAAGGTATCTTTAGGCTCAACTAACTTTCTTCTTTTGTAAGTTATTGTGATGTTTCCATGACTAACCCCTAATCGAACCTCCTTGTTACTGTTTAATAAAGATACTTTACTCACTTACTTAGGTTTCTTGGGGAACTGTACGAGAGACCTCTAAGCTTGATGGTTATGGTATCACTTCCTTATATAGTGGTGAAGGTTCAAGAGCAACTGCTTCTTAAGATGCTTTGAGAAAAAAAGAAGATGAAAATATTTGCAAAAACATGGCTAACTACAACAAGTCATTATTCATTTGATGCTTAGTAGACAACAAGGTTCAAGTGTAACAATGTTTTGAAGAAGAATTCTTCTTTTATATTTCGTTGAAACTGTCTACCCCTGGTGAAATAAATACCTACATAAATCTCTAGAATTGCTTATCAACAAAATTCAAAATTATTTACATATGTACATTAGAAAATTCAGAAAACATTCAAGAACAAGGGGGGACTTCTCCATCTACCAAGGCCAATGCCTATTCAGTTGACATGACCTATAGAAAGTCCTCTTTGGAAATGGGCCTGTGATAAAGTTTTAGTCAGTGTCCTTTACTACAAAGGAGACTTGTCCATCGTCAATTGTTTTGATTTTCACATCTCCATTGTCATATACAGTGACTACCTCGTAAGGACCCAACCACCGAGTGGTAAGTTTTACTTTGAAGGTTTTAAATTGGGAGTCAAACAACAAAGCCCAATCACCAGGTTGGAAGTGTTTCTTCTTAATAAACTTGTCATGCCACTTGCTCCTTTGGTTTTGGACTAACATTGTTCGTTGGATAACATCTTGCATGATCTCATCCAACTCATTTAGTTGTAGGTCCCGTTGTTTATGATCCTCATCTAAGTTTAATCCCAATTCTGTGGCAATACAGAAGGTCCTTACTTGAAATTCTATCGGTAGAAGTACTTGTTTCCCGTACACTAGATCATAAGGGGTATGCCTAGTGGTGTTTCTCCAGGTGGTCCGGTATGCCCACAAGGCTTCTGGAAGCCTATCATCCCAATCCCGATGATGTAATTGAACAGTCTTGGTTAAGATAGCTTCCAGAACTTTGTTTGTAGACTCTACTTGACCATTAGCTTGTGGGTGGTATGGAGAAGATTTACAGTGTTTAATCCCATATTTCTCTGTTAGCTCTCTCATAAACTTGGAAGTGAATTGAGTTCCTTGGTCTTTAAAAATTTCATGAGGGACACCAAAGTGGGTAAATATGTCTTCATAAATGATTTTGACAATAGATTTTTCTATAGCACTAAATAGGGATTTTGCCTCTACCCACTTGGTGACATAATCTGTACAAACCAAAATATATTTTTTCTTATGAGACATTGGTGAAATTGGTCTTACAAAATCAATGGACCATTTCTCGAAAAGTGTTGGACTCTTTAAGAGGGGGGGGGTGAATCAGTTGTTTACGTGCTTAAACAATTATGATTCTTTTAAACTCTTTGCAGAAACACTGAATGATGATCACAATAATGCAGGGAAATAAACAATGGCACATTCAACATCAGTCACATATATGAGAAACACAGAGACAGATATTTCCCGAGGAAACCCATACTAAACAATGGCACATTCAACATCACCCACATATATGAGAAACACACTCGAGAAACCCATAAAGTGTAAAAACCTCTTTTTATTTATAGGATAAGTAATAGTTACATTATTTACATTATCATACATATGAGCACCAACTCATAATGAGGCTACAACCTCAGTTTTGCAAGCTGCTACTTGCTGAGAGCACCAACTCTCTGTTTTCTCTAGCACCCACTAGAAGGAAGCACCAACTCCCTGGTTTCTCTAGCACCAACTCCTTGAGTGTTTCCAACACCAATTGGATGGAAGCACCAACTTCCAATCATACAGGCACCAACCTGTATAACAGAGAACAAGAGTTCTCCCTTGCACCACCCTACCACCCTAGTTTCTCTGGCTGCAACCAGATGAAAGCTACAACTCCCTGTGTTCAAGCACCCACTTGAACCTATGAGGACAACAGTCCTCCCTAGCACCTCCCTTCCACCCTGAAATATAAATCTTTGCTACTGAAACTTATTACAATGATATAATGTTCAACAATGGCTTACCAGACTCATCACTGTTCTGCTGCATTTCATTGCTCTGTCTGCCTCACTGCCTTCCTGCACACATGACTTGTGCTGTCTGTTCTTCTGCTTTTTATGCTCTGTGTACCATGTCCATTCACTGCATAGTTCCTCTTCTGTTCAATTCAGCTGCTGCACTCTGATCCTTCTTCTTACATGAATCACCTTCAACAACATCCACAACAATTCCAACAACAACAACAACCACATCTCTTCTCTGTACTATGTATTTATAGCTTTTGTGCACCTTGTGCATGCAATGCGCGCAATATCTCTGCATCCTCACACCATGCCGATATCCTCCACAACTCGAGTGCTCTTTCTGATCATCATCGTGACTCTTCAGCTTCTCTGGCCATTTTTCCACTCGTTCAACATCACTGTATGTTATGCTGAGATTCCTCAGCCTCTCTGGCAGTTGAGACTCTTCGTCTTCTCTGTGACAGTCGAGCTCATCTTCTCTATTCCAGTTACAAGCTTCAATGCTCATCCAACTGTCAATCACCTCCATGAGCATCTTCATCCCTCATGAAGATTCCCAGAGACTCTTCATCTCCTCTGTCAATCACCCCGAAGTGTCTTCGAGTCCTCTGGCAGAAACCATCAATGGTTTCTGGCAGTTACACTGTGACGTGCAACAGTAGCCCTCTGATCTCCTTCAGTTTCATCTGCACCGTTGGATTAGCTGTGATTTATGCGTTTCGCACTTTCGCAATTCGGAGATTTTGCGATGAGGCATCTTGACTCTTCATGTTGCGAGCTCCGAAAAGGAGCTTGGCTGCTCTAGCTCCCTCCTCTACGTGACCACAGGCGGTGACCATCGATTATAGCGATATTTCACCTTTTCGGTATTTCGACATTCGTATGATCCTGTGTTTTGACACTCCCAGACGCGATCCCCGAAATTTTGAGGCGGAGCTTATCTGCACTAGGTCCTTCCTCCATGTGACCACACGCGGTGACCACAGGCTGCGCTAAAATGCACTGTGAACTTATGGTCTTCATTGACCCTGATCGACGGTCCACAATCTCGATGAATCAACGGTCCAGATATTTTCGCGATCTCGCATCTCGCTGTTCCTTAGATGGAGGCTCTCGTCACTCCAAGTCGCGATAGGCAAAACTCCAAGATGGAGCTCAGATCGACGGTCCACGTTCTAGGTGATCTGACGGTCCTGATCTTTTCACAATCTCGCATCTCATGGTTCCTTAGATGTGGGTTCTTGTTACTCCAAGTCGCGATATGCGAAGCTCCGAGATGGAGCTTAGATCAACGGTCCAGAACTCTTGGTGATCTGACGGTCCATATCTTATCGTGAGCTCGCTTCTCGCGATTCCTGTGATGGAGGTTCTCGTCACTCCAAGTCGCGATATGTGAAGCTCCGAGATGGAGCTTAAATCAACAGTCCATGATTTCGACGAATCTACAGTTACGATTAAATCGCGATTTCAATGGTCATATTTCTTACCTCTTCAAGTCCCGAGTCGCGAAACTCTGAAATGGAGTCGACGGTCCAGATCACACCTTGATCCGACGACTGCGATTAAATCGCAATTTCTCATATCACAATTTCGACATTCCTGTGGTGAATGTTCTTTTACATCTCCAACTCCCGATCCGCGAAACTCCTAAATGGAGTCGGATCGATGGTCCAGATCGCACCTTGATCTGACGACTACGATTAAATCGTGATTTTGCATATAACGATTTCGAGAGGTGAGAGGTTGGAGCATTTCTAAACTTTGACTTTCCAGTTAGCGAAATGCTGATCTGCGTCCACGTGTCCTGCTCGTAGATGGACGGTCCTCCTTCTTTCGGGATTTTGTATACCCGCTTCTCCTTGCACTTTAATGAACGTGCAATCTCCCTGATCCAACGATGGTCGGATCTTACGCTTAGATCTTATGCCTAAGATCTGTCCTCCTCTTCTGTGCATTCTTCTTGTCTATAATCAATTCTGACGACCATCGGGAATTCAGGATGGGATCCAATGATCACTGACGCTTCTCTTCCCGAGCTTACTCATCCTCCTTACTTGGAAGAATTTCTAAGTGTCAAGGGCCTCGATCTTTGATCCGCCTGATATCCTGAGTACGCTATCTCTCTTGAGCTTTAGCAATGAGTTAACCTCATCCCTGGTGCACACCTATGCACTGTATTCGACTCTACACTAATTCCTCCTGAGCTTACTTTGTTCCTGTTTTTCCATCGATGCACACTCTGATCCTACCATCAATGACAAGCTCACTTTGCCTGTTAAACCTGCCAACAATCCTCTGCACTATCTCTTCTGAACTTATTGAGCTTGCTATGCAGCGTTTTCTTAAAATACTTCTGATGCCCGTCTGTTACATTCTTCTTGTACTCATGCCATCTTCATTGCTATACTTTCCATCAATGACAAGCATATGCTGCCTGTTAAACATTTGCCAACAAAAATTTCTATCATAACTTGGGCACACAAGGGAATTTCATCAACTGACATGGGTCTTCCTATTCTTTGACAACTATCACAACTCCTCACATACTTGGCAACATCCTTGAATATGCTAGGCCAATAGTGACCTGCATGTAACACCTTATATGTTGTACGTTTGTCAGAAAAATGGCCACCACATGGTCCATCATGACAACTTCATAGTATTTTTGGTATCTCATCTTCTTGAACACATCTACGAATAATCAAATCAGGACCTGTACGAAAAAGGTCATGGCCAACCTAAGAGTAATTGGCACTTTGCGTGATAATTCTACGTTTTTCATGAGGTGACAAATGAGACGATAACTTCCTAGTAGCCAAATAGTTAGCCATATCTGCAAACCATGGGGTATTGACAGAAAGGGAAAAAAGGTGTTCGTTTGGGAAACTATCATCCACAGGAATATCATCATCCTCGTTTTTTATACGTGAAAGAAAGTCAGCCACCAAATTCTCCTTTCTAGGTCGGTCAAGCATGGTGATATTAAACTCTTGCAATAGCAGGAGCCACGTAGTCACTCGACCATTAGTTATGGGTTTATTCATGAGAAATCTAATGGAAGAATGATTTGTGTGTACAAATACTTCGTAACCCATAATGTAGTGGAAAAAATTATTGATAGCATGAAATACTACCAAGAATTCCTTCTCGATAACTGTGTAGTTTAACTCGGCAGGGGACAAGTTCTTGCTCACAAAATAAATGGCATAGGACTGCTGGTCTTCTTTCTGCCCTAATACTCGTATTGCAGTGTCGGAGGCATAAGTGGATATATGAAATGGGAGAGCCCAATTGGGCCCTCTAAGAACTGGTGCCACAGACAACTTAGCTTTCAGGGTTTCAAAGGCAGTGTGACACTACTCAGTCCAAACAAAATCAACATCTTTTATTAAAAATCCAAACATGGGTGTAGCAATATTTGTGAAATTTTCAATAAACCGTTGGTAGTATCCGTCATGTCCAAGAAAGATTCTCACCTCTTTCTGAGTCTTGGGGGGTGGAATTCTGACGATGACCTCAATCTTTGCAGGATCAACTTTAATCCCTTTAGATGAAATGTGATGTCTTAGAACCACTCCTTCAGTCAACAACATTTTACATTTTTCATGACTTAGAGACAGGTTCATTTGTTGGCATCTGATAAGGACTTTTTCCAAGTTATCTAAGGCTTCCTGGTAAGTATTTCCATATACTATGAAGTCATCCATGTATACCTCCACACAATCATGAATAATATCAACAAATATCCCTAGTACTGCTCATTGAAATGTGGAAGGAGCATTACACAATCCAAATGGTAAGACCCTATACGCATAGGTGCCCCAAGGATAAGTAAAGGTAGTCTTATCCCGGTCCTCGGGTGCTATAAGAATTTGATTGTACCCGCTATATCCATCTAAAAAGGAGAAATATTTATTTTCAGATAGGGTATCCAAAAGTTGGTCGATGAAAGGAAGAGGAAAATAATCCTTCAGAGTGGCCTTGTTAAGCTCCTGGAAATCAACACAAATTCTCCATTTCCCGGTCACTTTATTTGGAACCACTACAAGTGGGGACACCCACTTACTGTTGGAGATGGGATAAATAAATCTGACATTGAATAACTTTTGGATCTCCTCTTTTACTATATCTTTGAGTGCTGGGTTCATCCTTTTCTGGGGTTGCCTAACAGGTGTTACTTCCCCCTAGGTATATATGTGATGGATACATGTGTCAGGGTGTATACCCTTCATGTTAGTGTATTCCCAGGCAAATGCTCCTGATTGTTCTTTAAGGATACTTACTAACTATTTTTGTTGGTATGCATCTAGCCCGAAGTTTATATGTAGAAATTTTCCTGGACTAATCTCGTAGGGCATGGTATAAGATGTGGCAGACTCATCTATCTCGAAGATGAAATATTTCGAAGACAAAATGGATGGGTCCAATTGTTCCTGAAATTCTTCCCCAAACATGTACTCAAATTGGGAAAAAGATTGTGGAAAATCAACACACGTGATAATAGAAATGAACTAGTTTAGCACATTTTCCATTGTGTGCTCCTGAAGTGCCTAGGCATGGTCACTTGTATGGTGAGCTTCTGGATAGAGATTCCATTTGAGATGGTCATTTATCCCTCTTTACAACCAATAAATGCATTGGTTGTGGCTAACCAAGGTCTTCCCAAAATGACGGGGTGGCCTTTGGTAGGATCCTTTGAGTGGATGACAAGAAAGTCTACTGGGTACTCCCATGAGGCTAAAGTAATTATGATATCATCCAAAATTCCTTCAGGTATAACCCTGGTCTTATCTGCTAATTCCAAAATGGTTGGGTAGGCCTAAGAACAGGTTTTAACTGTAATTTCTCCAAGGTAGTAGCGGTCATAACATTGATGGCTGCCCCTAGGTCTATGAGAGTGTTCCCAATGGAAACCTCATTAATGGTTATGGTCACTACGGGGTTTTCCGGGTTCCCATATTTTGCTATCTTAGGATGCTTTGATATGTACTTGGAAAGTTCTCCTATCAAATGTACTGTTGGAGAATCCTTCTCCTTCCTACCTGGCTTCTTAATACACAATTCTTTGACTACCTTACTGTAGATTGGAATATCCTTAATGGCTTGTAGCAAGGGAATCTTGACACAAATATTCTTCAATTCATTCAAGATGTCAAATTCCGGTCGGGTGGTAGGTTTCTCGATTACTAATCTTTCTGGATAAGGAGGGGCCTAGGTTCATTTTGGGGAAGCTTGTGTTCTTGTTCCTTAGGAATAATAACATCTTCCCACCTAGTGTCATCCGTGGGTTGTTTGGTGGTTTTCTCTTCTTCTTCTTCCTGGATGACTACTGAAGGTCTCTGCCTGTCCATAAATTTTCTCGATATTAGTTGAATCTCATGTAATGGAAATAGAGTAATAACATATGGCGGGAAGGCCTGCATCTCAACATTGTGAAGAGGTTGAGTGAGCTTATTATTGGGATTGGTCACTGGTTGTGCCGGTAATAATGTCAGTCTTGGGGAGCTTGCATTATGATATTGTTACAGTTGTTGTTGTTGCGGAATAAGAGGTAAAGGTGGTGGAACATAACCTGGCAGAAGTTGTAGAGTGTTTGGTGGAAACTAAGGATAAGGATGGTTGGACATAGGGACAGGTGGAGCTTGAGGGTTTCCTTAATTATGCCTTCCTCTCCATCCTTGGAGCCAAGGATGTTGGTACTGTGTAGACCAGTTTTTCCAACTTGGTGAGTTCCACTGTTGTGGTTGTTGATAATAGGGTGGAACTTGAGGTTGTAGATCCAGGTATGTAGGCTGGTTCCTAGGTTGCCATGGCCTCCTAGGTACATAAGAAGACTTCCCAGGATCCCCACTTCTATATATGTATAACAAACCGAAAACGATGTACATTTTTTAGTTGAGTGGTCTTCCGTACAAAAGCCACAAACTTAAATGTTATCTAATGGGCATTCCCTTGAGAAATGCTTCCTCCTGCATCTTGGGCAATATATGCTCATTGCTGCATTTTTCTCCTCCTGTTTCTTTTTAATCTTTAGGGTGTCCATCTGGGAACCTATTGTTCTTAAAATATCTATTTTGAAGTTTTCTAAAAGGTTCCCTATCTCTGCTCTTGTGATACCACCTGAACTAATTGGTTTTAAGTTTCTATTATAGGGGTCCCGAACATTCCTTCCTGTTTTAGCTCTACTCCTTGAGTAATTCTTAAACATCTCGTAGATTTCGGCAAATGGTTTGTGGGAGATGTCACCTAATGCCATCAGGTTAAGCATCTCTATGTATTCTTCTGAAATCCCCTTAAGGAAAAGATCCCTAACTGCATCCTCTGGAAGGTCATGGTATTTTGATTTCTGGGAGATGTAAGCAAACCGTTCCACATAGTCCTCGATATTATCGTCTTCTAACTGTTGGATTTTGAAAATATCATTACGAGACTCCTTGGTATTGCATTAGTCTTGGTACATCTTAAGAAATATATCTTTCATGGCTTCCCAAGACCTAATATTGGACTCTCCCAACCCCATGAACCGTCTTAGTGTAGAGTCTTTGAGGGTGAAAGGAAAGAGTTTTAGTTTCTGGGCATCTTGTAAGTAGTTGTATCTCCTACACAAGATGTCAAATTCAAATAGGAAGGTATCTGGATATTCATTGCTTTTATTGTAAAAGGTGGGCAATGCTGAGAGGGGAATATTTTTCATATTGACATTTGGTGTGGTGTCCAAAATTGGAAAGGCGAAGGTAGTTTCGGTTTGGTTTCCAGCTTCTTCTTCCTCCTCATGTCTTACATTGTTGTGACCCTCCTGATTATCCATACTGGTTTGGTTTCTAAAAAGAGAGTACCTAGGTGGTTTTATCTTTGAAGAGAACAAGGTTTCCCTCTGATGGAAAGGTCTTCCTACTGATTGGATGTCTGGGACTCTACTTGAGCAGGTTGATATTATTGGTGCCGAAGTTTTTGTGTCAATTTGAGAGACAATTACATTGGCCAAACTACCAAACAAAATATTCACCTGTTCAGGGTCTATGATGTCTTCAAAGTTAGGATCTCCTGATGGTGGTGTAATAGAAAAGGCTGTGTTGGTTGGTTCTGTGGAAGGCTTGAGTGGTCTTGCCTCTTGTTCCACTATTATTGATGCTTCAATTTTCTGTTCTATAGTGCTCCCTATCTTAGTCTCTTCAGAGACAATTTTAGCTCTCTGGGTTGAGCTAACTCCTATTTTTCGGTATCGGTCTGCGGATTTTATGAGTGGAACATTCCTTCCCCCAAAAGGGTCGGAAGGAACCTTGGTTGAAAGGTCTGATTCAGATTTAATGTATCTACCTTTTGGGTCTCTAGGTCTGTTCATAAAAGAAAACAAAAACAAAAAGAAAAACTACCATTGGGTTTGGGAGAACCTACTATGTGCAGGTTCTTACCTCTCATCTTAAAGTTCCCCCGCCACCAAACTAATGCTAAGGTTTAGAAATGATCTATTTTCTAACTATTTCCTACCTTGAGACAACTCCCCGACAACGACGCCAAAAATGATGGTTGTTCTATATGCACTAAAAAACACTAAAAACCCTCAATTAAATTGTCAACCCGGGGTAAGTAAACTTAGAGTTGTAGCACTATATGTGCCAAGGCGGAAAGGCTAGAGGTAGTATAGTCTAACTAAGGAAATGGGATATTTGAGAGCTAATCTATTCAAGCAAAGACTATTAATGATCAAACCCTATCAAAAATCTTAAACTATTTATCCTAAGTAACTTTTGAACAATGGATCGATCGATAGTCCAAAGAAAGCAAATGAAAACCTTACTTAAAGCAAATTAACTTACTCATGACAATAAGCAAAAATAAACTATCTATTTAATCAATTCAAATTCAATAAGAAACAACAAGTAAGCAGATAAACAAGCAAACAACTATCCTATTAAAACAAGTAAACAAACAAGCAACTACCCTATTAAAGCAAGTAAACTCGAATAAAAATTACTTAACAATAAACTAATTAAAATTACTCAATAAGCAACTAATCAAACTAATAAGCAAGTGAACTCTATTCTTAAGTTGATCTTCATAATTACTTCTAATTTATGAAAGAAAATCTTAATCTATTGAAGAAGCATCATGACAATATTCAAAGTTAATCCACAACTACCCTTAATCTATGATAACAAGAATACTATTCTTTAATCTATAACAACAAGAAAACTTCAAACATAATGTTGGTGATTATGTCTTCGATGTCTTATGATATCACAATGTCATTTAACAATTAATGATAACTCAAGAGGGATAAACTCAATATTAACTTCTATAGAAAAGTGAAAGGTACGAATTAGGAAATCTAATGAGAACTTAGCCATTATAGAAGAAACATCAACTACCCTGCATATCCATGTGATTCTTCAATTCATGCATTAATAATCAACAATATGGAAACACTATTCTATTTAATTCAATTGCATTTTATGCTAATGTAAGCAAATTCATACTACTAGAGATTCATAACTGGAAACTAAACTCAATAATCAAACTTCGAATTAAAATTGCAACCTAGATCTAGAATATAAATTGCATAAAGTAAATTAAACTAATCCTATTTTAACAATTTAAATTGCAAATGGAAATACTCTTAAAAACATAACTCAAATCTTATTTCGATTTCAGCATATGACAAGATAAGCAAACTAAGAACTAATTGAACAAACTAGATAAGCAAATTAGGAACTAAAATCAAAACTTACAACTAATCATCCATCGAAACCTTGCCAAATAAATCATTGACTAAATACCCTGTTTTAACTCTGTTTTAAATTCTATTTCAGCATATAGAAAATCTAACTATCATCTAATTACACAAAGGGGTTAGTGTCTAAGATTGCAAGCTAGTTCCTGTAAATCAAAATTCATTACATATTAACACTAGCCTTCATAAGTACCTTGCAAAAAGAAACTGAAGCAATTAAACTATGAACAACAATTACACAGTGAGTAAAAGATAATAAAAATTCATGTACAAGAAATAAAAGAAATGACAACTACACTACGTGGATCCACAAGATAATTGACTGAATATTCACCCAGACCACTTGTGCCCCCCCCAGCAGGTTGTGGCTACTCCTCAACGATGAATCACGAGCTTGCGCAACACGATTTTAGCATTTAAACTAAAAACACCGTTTTACATAAAACGTCTTGAAAACAACAAAACAAAGCTAGCTTCACAATTCTGAGCTTAACTATCCTTAGCTATTTGTCTGACCACTGTTGTGGTATTTACAGAGTTTATAAGCTGAGAGGTCGACCACTGGAAGGGTCGACCTCCTCTAAAAACAATAAATTTCAATTAATGTGTCTTAACTGCCCGTGGCTTCTAGAAACAAAGCGAGCCAATAAATGCCCAGCATAACAACCCAATCCAAGTTGTCAGAAGCTCAGTAGATGGAGGCCATGAGCACAAGGAAAACCCATGTTGATGATTTTCCCATCACTGTCCACCGATATGATAATTGCCAACTCGCCCATGGTTTTAGTGCAGGGCGGAGTGCCGGATGGAGTACCATATGCAGTACTGGATGTAGTTCTGGATGGAGTATTGGATGGAATTCTGAATGCAAAAACGACCTACGATTTTGCCCTGTGACACACAGATCATGAATTAGTTTCTTGAAATCACTAAAACATGCTCAATTACACTTAAAACCATCATAAAACATTAATCATACGTACCTGGTGTGAGCCATGACAATTTAATACAAAAATCCTTCAAAACTTCTTCAAAATAGGAAAATACACATACAATATTGGCCAAAAAGGATCTAATCATCATCATTAAATTAACCTTATCGCGATCCCAACAAGTTCTTCGCCGCAGAGTGATCAATCTAGATTGGGACGATGAACCCCTATTTCGACACTCTTGACCTCCCTGTTGTGGAGTTAACAATGTTGCAGTTCTTACCCCTTCAATCTCCGATGGATCAACTGTGGGAGGAGAGTCCACATGTGATTGTATAGTTTTTGGAACATTTGACTGTCCAACAAGAGATTGCACCACATGACCTTCTTCACCACAATGTTGTACACCCATTGCTTATCTAATTTCATCCATTTTATAATCAACTCCAAGAAAATTCTCCATCATCTGGTCATCCAAAAAAAGTTGTCTTGATGAGATATTGTTTGTATTTCTCTCTAATGAACTCTTGTGATTTTCTTTTGGTGATGGAGGAGAAACAATAGTGACATCTATTCCGCTAGAAATAGAGGGAAAGGGAGGGAGGACAGAGAGAAATAGATGGATGTAGAGAGAGAGAGGGAGAGAGTCGAAGAGGTGGGATATAGATAGGGATTCAAACATTGATTGTGAATAAAGAATATCAAATCAACTATAAGATAATGCTTATATTAAAATAAAAAAGCAGAATCAACGTACCATAATCATCATTAAATCATGTGAGATCATTATTAAACTGTGGGTGAACGATCATATCCTTAAAAATCACTTATAAAACAAGAGGTATAGGCATACTGCACTTAGGGCTTGGGTGTGTATGTGGTTAAGGGTAGAGTATAGGTTATGTGTAGGGTTAGATGGAGCTAGGGGGGTCTAGGTGATGGTCTAGATCATGGTCATGTTCATATAAGTACTCGTATAAGTAATCCATTGGAAGAAGAACAAAAACTTAACATTCACCTTAAAGGTGAGGCTACATTTCTGTATTTCACATATCATTTATTTGTTGTGAGACATGCCTCACCTTTAGATGGACAGAGAGACAGGGAGGTAGAACTAGGGGAAGAGAGAGAGAGAGAGACTAACAACAAGGAGAGAGAGAGTGAGACTGAGTGTGAGAGGAAGGGGCGATATAGAGGGAAGGGGGGCTAGAGAGATATAAAGAGAGAAATGTGGGGAG
>SNQJ01S0020463.1:98352-110942 GCA_010110895.2 Picea sitchensis
GTCAGCTGCCAATGAAAGCCTAACATTACGAGGTTCATCTTTGAAATCTGTCCATTTTTCCTCAATTTCCCTAAATGCAGAACCATCGGCAGGCATTCGAAGAACACCATCTTCACTTCTGTTATGTGCATGGTAATCCATAAATTGTGCTATGCTTTCACACCTGAACAATCGTTGCAAACATGGAATTATGGGAATATGACGAAGAACCTTTCGAGGCACCCTTTTTGTTACTTGATTGGTTCGATATCTACTGATAAGACATTGCGGACATTCGGTTTTCGAAACATGTTGTCCATAATATATAATATGGTCATTAGGAAATTCATCTATAGTTTGATAATCCATTCCAATGTCTTTCATAATGGCATGCAAACCTCGATATGTGCGAGGTAAAATATTTGACGATGGTAACAAAAATTCACCTAAAAATCTACAACATAACAAACAACTAGTTAATGTAAGAATATTAATCATAAAAAATGCATTCTTATTTTACACATTAATTAACACTAAAAAAAAATATAAAAAAATCAACATTTATGTACAGTAGGAGATGAAACATATTACATACCTTAGTGTATGTGTCATACAAGTGTTCGACAAATTATTCATAACCTTTATGTTCACCAACAATAATGTAGCGGAGAGAATATTTGCTCTTGATCCTTCATAAAGTCGTTTATTTTCCTTTTCTAATAGAGGTTCATCATAAATACCAACATTTTCCCCATCCTCATCTAGCTGTGAAAACAAATCTTGGATCATTTGATTTGTCCCATCATTTTCTTCCATGGGATCATTAACTTGATTTGTCCCATCATCTTCTTCCATGAGATCCTCATTTGCTTGGTCATGATGATGTTCCTCAGCTTGTACACCATCATTTATACTAATACTTGGTGCAATATTCTACGGAAAGTTAGAGGGCAACTATAACTTTATAATTACAAACAATCATGCAAAATTAGTGTATACTATAACAAACATTCAAACAATATATATACATATATATATTTTTATATAAAATTGACAAAATATAAAAAGATAATAAATATATATAGATAATTACCATGGTACGATATTCATTCGATCCGCGATCAATGTGACCATATTTCCTACAATGTTTAGTAGCTGTTACTATTAAAATTCTTATGGGACGTCTGAGGCAACATTTTTTACAAGGGCAATAACATCTACCATCACCCTTTTCACCTGCTTTACCTTTTTCCCCACCTCTAACAACATTCTACGACATTTTTCCACACAAAAATATCCTTTCGGAACCGTCGTTGTTATAGCAAGATTGTCGCAACATCTTCAAATCGTCAAATCTTTATAGGCCAATTTTAGGTCACGATCATCGCAATTGCGACGACAGTGACCTAAAAATATATATATATTTTTACAACTATTTATTTCAGGTCATTTTCAATGGTAAAGTTTGACTAAATTATTATGGTCAACTATCGTCGCTTATGCGAGGACCAATCTAAGGTCGTCGCTTATGAGACAAACATTGACCATTACATTTCAGTCAAACTGTAGGCGTCGAAATTGCGACGAACATGGGGTAGATTTAGAAAAAAAAACTTTTGTTGCGACGAAAGAGTACTTTCGTCGCAAGCGGTTGTCGCAAATTTTTCAATATGTAGTAGTGTGAAGAGGTAAGAGAGGGATCATCTCCTACCATGATTTTATAATTATTATGTAGTGGGGTATATTGAAAGGAATTACTTATATCCTCACTGTTGGGTACGATATATCGTCTAGATTTACCACCTAATACATTTAATTTGTCAACCCAAGGGCCTGAATGTTTTACAGTCTACTGTTCATTGTATGTGCAGACTGTGCTTCTTTCAATATTGATCATGTAAGTAAACAATCATTGAAGTAAAATAAATAACATAAACTAGATTACTGGTGCTTAAACATAAATAACTGTAACATTGAAATGAAGCAAGATAACTGTAAATGAAGCAGAACACATAGATCTATCAGATTCCACACAAAACCACAAAAAAACTATATCATAAGCCGAAAACACCTGACCATAAGAGTAGGCCCAACTCCCCGATCACGGTTGTGGTGAACTAACTGCCATGAAAACTCAGAAACTCAGAAGAAACCGATTTTCATTAAATAAAATGAGATTACATAGGTTGCAGTCTTGATACATGACAACTCCTAGCTAGCTGACTGAATGGATAATCCCTTCTCTATCTCTGTTCGGCCTTTTATACAATTCATGGAGCACAGAGCGTCCCAAGATTAGGGTAACAACTCTTCCTAAAAATACACAAAGACTGAACCGATTAACAAAACCTAATGTTGGACCATGGAACAAGTCCTCTTTTGCAACTTCAACTCATAGACTGCACTGCATCCTTGATCGCATCAACTTTCCATACCGCGTTTGCTCTGTTCCTATGAGATTTTAGAGATTAGTGATTCACTTTGGTAAACCCCCAACCAATCTCTAACATTTTTGAACTAATACACACAATGACATAATAGAGGTGCATTCTTACCCTTGTGGTTACACACATCTCCCCCAAATTTTAATCATGTGCACATCCTCGTGCAGGCCTTCGCTTTCGCAAATTTGGGTTGGAACCTTGATACTGGGCCTGAATTTCTGCTATGTCATATGCCTCAGCCATATCTGTCCCTGGAAACTTATATCCCCCAGTCAATATTATATCCTTCCACCATTCTCTATAGACCTCGTAATCAGGTTGATATTGATCAAGTGGCATCCATATGATGGGGAATGAAAATCTCAAACCTAGCCATCGAACCCCACAAAACCTCATACATTCTATATACCTGGATATTCTTTCCATGGCTTTGCGAAAATTAGGAGCCCTAAATGCTTCCCGTTCCCTGAAAACAGGTGGTGATAAGGCCCATCTCTGGTCACAGTTTTCAAGTGCCTCTTCCTTGCAATAGGTCAACTGTTTTATGCAAAGACCAACACATCATTGCTGTGTAGTTTCCATATTCTGTGGCCAATTGGGAATATGTCTGACATAGTTATGATTGCTGATAATCTGTTCAACTTGAAAGTTCTCCATTCTAACCTGAAGGGGTCTTTGTACCTGATTTTCCTTGAAAGAATCAAGTGCCTTCTTCCACTTCACCTGGATAATGGTGTAGGAAAGAAAGGTCCTCAATTGGACATCTCCCACATAAGGAATTGGATTGAATTTTTGGTCATCTCTTAGCAGGTAGTTGTGCATGTACATTTCACACATGAGATGTTGTGTGAGGATGTCATAACTTTTCAAGGTCCTAAGAAACTCCATGGGGTCTTTAATATTATAAACCATCTCCTGGTGAATACATTCCAGATAGAAAAATAAATATTGTTCATGAAGAAACAATGCATAGCTGAGAGAAGGGGAGTGACACATTACTACCTATTGGATGATATCATACATATCCCATTTGTCATCTCTTAACCTCTGCATTTGTGCCTCCATCTCTGTAATCTTTTCCTTCTGTTTCTCGCCCTTTTTCTTCTCTTCTTCCAACTTTTCCTTATAGTCAACAATGACTCTAGCAACCTGCTCCTTTATGTCTTTGAATGTCCTTAGGTGCACTGAAGAAGGGACAACTCCTATCCAAAATGGGGCTACAGTTTTCTTCCACTTATGTTTCTCAGCTTTCAACAAAACTACCTGAGCTTCATTTGTATCTGTCATTGGCTCAACTTGAGTAGATGTTGTTACAGTGGAAGTGTGCAAAATATGATCAATCTGAGTGGCTACTGGTACTGTAGAGGTGTGCAATATAAGCTCGGTCTGAGTAGATACTATATGCAACACCAACTCAATTTGAGTACCTGCTGTTACTCTGTGAATATCGATAGTTTGAGTAACTGTCGATATTGTGGGAGTATCGATAGTTTGGGTAGCTGCCGAAATAGTCTCCTTGACATTTCTCCTCACTACTTCCTTGGAAATTATTTTGTATCTTCGTGCTCGTTTTTTCAGGCGAAGCACCTGCTTCTTTATCTTGGCATTCTCAATCCTGAATTACAGACTTTCTCTAAAGGTTGTCCTATAACGGTCCTGAATAGGGGTTCTTCTCCTTGCATAAAATTCGACAAATTCCTATTTGACAAGAATTTCTTCAACCCATCCCCTAGGAGGAACCTCATTTTGAGCTTCATTGCCTACAACCTCTATGCCTGGCTCTTGTTTAACTCACACTTCTCCTGGAGTAGCAGCACCCAAATATGGTTCAGGGTTTTCAGGAGCAACATGCTCTGACGTTGGTTCTTGTGTAATAGCGTCAGTCATTTCTTGCTCACAAACTGTAGTAGATGCCGTGTCTTCAAGAATAGGGTTTTTAGGAATGACTTGTTCTGACGTCGATTCTTGTGACACAACATTAGTCATTACTTGCTCACCAATGGGAGGAGTAGTTGCACCATCTTCACAGACAGGAAATTCAGAAAGTTCTGGCACTGGTTCTTGTGTAACAACGTCAATTACCTCTTGTTCATAGATTGGAGGAGTAGCAACATTCCTCTCCTGCTCATCAGACGAAGGGGTATCAACATCCATCTCATGATCATTTGCGAGCAGAATAATAGTGTCTCTTTCTTGTTCATCTGCTGAGGGAGTAGCAACATATATTTCTTATTCATCTGCTGAGGGAGTAGCAACATCTATTTCTTTTTCAGGAAAAGGCTTTGGAGGAATAAAACCCTCTGCTTCCTCTTCTTCTGAATCCAGGTTAATGACCTGCCTCATTCCCCCAACTTATCTAACTTCCAATGATGGTTTCCCTATTTCCTCGTCTTTGTTCGAGGATGATTCCTATGTATCAACACCCATTCTATGCCCTTCTTCAATAGTTTTGGTAGCCTCTACTAACTTGCTCAACCCATCTCTCTTTTCTAGGGTTTCTGCTACTTCTGGGATAAGTTCTGCCAATTCCTCTTCCGAGAGTCTTATGAAATGCGTCCAACTCATAGGGATTTGATCTAGCGCATGCAAGAATAGTAGCTTAACAAGGCCATGATTTGTGAGGGTTTTGAGTGGTTGGTGCGAGCACTGAGCTGCTCGCGCCATCCACTGAACATTATTACATAGAAAATAGGGCATGTTTATGCATTGTTGGAAACACAAAGATGTGAGCAATTTGAGATGATATTTGTAAATGGTAGAGGGGTGAACTTTGAATTTCACATACCTTATGATGATTAGTGCAACCTCGACCTAGTGAGGCGACAGAGAAGTCTATTCGTATCCTTTCCCTTTTTGCTTTACTTCTTCGCCTTCATGCAGAAACAACTCTGGAAATTCCGGGAGTGGAGTTTTCTAGACAAACCATCGCTGACCGGATATTGGAAACCCACTAGCTGTTGCAATGGTTTCCTCCGTGACTCTGATTTTTAATCCACGGACCATGGAGGAGTGGCCATCCAAATTTTGGGCGAATTCTTCTATAATGTTTGCATCGAATCCCTGTAACCTCTCGAAATACATGTCCCAAACTGCATTCTGGAAAATTTGCCAGACTTTCGGATTTCTACAAACCTGTGTATTATTTGCTGGCTCATACCTTACTGCTCCACCACCCATTATGTTCCGTCGACTGTGACTGATCAAGGAGTATTGACGACTAGTTCAGGAGAAACGACAGGCAAAACAATTTTGCGGAAAATGTGTTGTGGAAAGAGTCGTGGATTTTTTATTTTATTTTAAAAAATTAAATGATGTGGCAGGTAAGTAATGATGATGATATAACATCGAATTTAATAGCTTGGTGGACAATTAACGGTTTGGCGGGTGTATCCAATCCCTATGCGTACAACGACGTCGGAAAGTTTTAAGTAATTATTGCGAAATCGTGTGATTAAAGAGGGTAAATATGACTCTTTGGGAAAAGACATAAAATCTCCCCCAAACTTAAAGTTAAGATCGTCCTCGAGTGCAAATTCCTATGCCATGTGTAATATTACCCAAATTCGTTAAAGTTTGGTTGAGGACGTACCTGGTGACTCACCTGTCTGTAGTCGCGGAATATGACAACGTCGATTCGAGCGACGACATCGGAAGTGGTGGCAACTGAAATATCGGTATCCATGTTGGCGGGAGTGTAGACGAGTAACTGCAACCACAGTAGCAGTGGTGGGATTAGTGGAAAACAAAGAGTAGTGGTCACTGGAGTAGCGGCAACCAAAGAGTAGCGACGACTGGAGTGGCAACACCTCAGAGTAATGACATCTGGTACATCGAAGATTTTAAACTAACAACACCTGGAGTAGCAGTGACTGGAGTAGCGGCAACCAGAGTAGTGACAACAATAGTAATGGCATTTCGTATAGTGGCGATTTTGAAGTAGCGGCACCTGGAGTAGCGACAACAACAGTAATGGAATTTCGTACAGTGACGATTTTGAAGTAGTGGCACCCAGAGTAGCGACAACCAGAGTAGCGACAACTGCAGTAACAACATCTCGTACAATGGAAATTTTGAAGTAACGACACCCGGAGTAGCGGCAACCGTAGTAGTGACAACATGAGTAGTGGCAACCGGAGTAGTGACAACAGGAGTAGCATCAACTGCAGTAACAACATCTTGTACAATGATGATTTTGAAGTAATGACACTCGGAGTAGCGAAAACCAGAGTAGTGGAAATAGGAGTAGCGACAACTGCAGTAATGACATCTCATACAACGACGATTTTGAAGTAACGAAACCAGAGTACCAAATTGGGTCCACTTGTTGATATAGTGGTATTTGGTGAACCAATCACACATTTTCTCCATTGTCAAAATAGAGAGATGGAATTTTATCTCGATTGTGTGAATATTTATGCTTACTTTAAGTTCATTGACATAGTAGATGACAAATATCCATACCTAGTATTGTAATGGATTGATTGGGAATTTGATAATGATGTCATTTGTTAAGAAGGTTTATTGGACGATATATCCATTGGATCTAATGTAGGGGAATACATTTGTTAAATAGATAGAAGAATKATTGGATGACTAGGAGAGTTGGAAGACTACATTAATCTCACCATAGGATAGTTGGAAGACTACATTAATCCAACTGCTAGTGGAAAGTTGAGTTGGAGAATAGTATTCTCCTATTTCATTTATTCCAAAGTGTCCATTACTTTTGGGTCGCCTAGGGAGTATGAGAATTAATTGACATAAATATGCACACTACCAAATTCCATTAAGTGGATTCATGTAGAGATTAAAGATCCACTAGTGTTTAATGGCACAACTAATGTTTAGTGTTCAAGTATTATCTTCTGGACCAGTCCTTCAAGTTGTCCATTGATAATTTAGTGGTCAAGTATTTGGTTAACAATACAATCTTGGAAGGTTGATTCTATCGATGTTTGCTACTATTTTAGGAGTTTGATTTTGAAGTGGTGGTTAAACTAGGTAAATAAAATGTGGGACCTAATCACCTCTCAAAAATCTACAATTGGAACAATGTTGGGATAGCTCATAAAGTGTTGAATGTAGATATCTTTTGCATGGAAGTAGTTCTTGAATTCTTCACTAATATTTCCAACTTCAAATATAAATCTACATGCACTAGAATAATATGGTGATAGTAAAGATTGATAGCTCATAATTAAGGATACAAATTATTAGTTAATCATACGATACTTGCACACATTAGCAATGGATGGGATTCTTGACTACTATGTGTTGGATCATGAATGATAGGTGGTGCTCTAGGAATCCCATGATGGACATATAAACATACATTATAGTGATAAGGCACAACTATCACAACATACATTACAATGAGACATGTTGGATGCAAGTATCATTCAATTCAAGGCTAGAGTGCACTCTCCACTCCATTATTCATATTATTATCTTCATTCACTCTTATCAGTACATATTCTCCCTTTATCTTCTATCATTTTTTTACTT
The DNA here is from genome assembly GCA_010110895.2 of Picea sitchensis. Classification (NCBI taxonomy): domain Eukaryota; kingdom Viridiplantae; phylum Streptophyta; class Pinopsida; order Pinales; family Pinaceae; genus Picea; species Picea sitchensis. The sequence continues at coordinate 106,281 of SNQJ01S0020463.1, forward strand.
AGGGTTCATGTGTGTGTGTGTGTGTGTGTGTGGTTAAGACTTTGTACTAAAAATCTGTTATAGTTGTATTGGTCAATGTAAGAATACAAAAAAAGGTTTTTCCCACCGTCCATGATTCATACTTTGTTAAAAAAATTGATGCTTGTCTACAAAAAATGCAATTCTATCCTTTCATGAGGATTATGAACTTTTACTAGTATAAAGCCTACTTTAATTTTTTTTTTCAAAACCCTTACCTTATCATTGTCCTTTCGCTAGATTCATTAGCCCATACAACTTGATAAGAGTTTTCCACGAGATGCATTTCCATCACCAAGACCTGCATGAATCATAAAAGACAAATTCTTTATATGAGTAAATAATATACAAGCAAATAAACATGCATTTAGTTATGTAAAATACTCTATAAAAAAATTAAGTGTTCACATACCTTAATGACCTTCTCTTTGTTTTGATAATAGGTTATTCTCTACTGAACAGGGCCAACCACGTGAAGGTGGAAGCTCATATGGCCCCTCCCCCCCCTCACATCGCTCTCAATTCCCCATACCCAACAAATGTTTTTCTTTATATAGAAAACATATAGACATTCACGCATAACTAGGATAGTCATCAAAACATGTGAACATATAAACATTGAAGCATATGAACAAATAAACATCGATAGACATCCAAATACAAGTCATGAATTTATACATCTAATTTTTCTTTCATTTATGTTTTTTTATATTCATAAAATTGACAATTGGGGTATCATAATCATCCAAGGACATTGTATTTTGTGTGCCCTATCCTTCTATTGTTTGTGTTTCCATGCGCTCATGTACCATACTTCTGGTACGTCACTGAGAAGGGCATTGAGGCATCTATTTAGGGTCGTGAACTGGAACAACGAAAAATGATCACATTGATATGTTGAAATATAATTGAAATAACTAATTCATTATTTTGATTAACATTACACCATTGCTCTTTACCTATCTGTGTAGTTGTGACAGTTGGTGCATTAATTTATTGTCCACTTGGTTCCTCTCTCAGTTCACCCTCCTGAGATACATGCTCTTCAATTTTGAGAAGATAATATATAAGTATACGTTAGGAAATGAATATCTACAATCATAGTAAATATTTCTAATTTTGAAGCATACATACCAGAATGGGTACTCTGCTCTCCACTATCATTGGACATGTGCACCCTTGTATGACGTGGTGTCTATTGAATACCGCTAGATTCACTGTTGTGGTAGCATTGTTGCTTGAAAACAAACATAACTACTTAGTTAAGGGTGATATAATAAAATATGAATAGACTTTACAAGCATGCTACTGCAGTTTCCTTATTCATTTGATTTACTTGCGTGGCTGAGGAGATAAGAGTTTGGCCCAAGATTTTTCTATATTCAATCACACTTTTAAAACCGTGTTTGTAACGAAGCTTTAGGTCCTCCTCGGTGGCATCAATGTCGAACATATTTAACTGCAATGCATAACACCATTAAAAATACCAATAACAAAAACATATATTTGTTCGCTACTGTTAAATAAATATTAACCACAATTAATCATTTAAATCTTACGATTCAGGCTTTTAGTTTTCCATAGCCACCCTGGCCTAGTTTATGTTGCCCGTGTTTTTCCACTCTGGCCTTGGTTTCTTTGGAGGTGTCTGGTAGCCTACATGTGGAATATTTGAAAAAAAATAGACATCGGAATTGTTACTTAAAACAAGAAAGAAAAACATAAATGATCATATTTCACTGATAATATGACATGTGTTGTACCTTTCTTGACCAACTCATGGATGTCTTCCTTGTTTTTTAAACAAGTTCTCCTTTGCATCCTCTATTAGGGCCTTCCACTCTTTCTCTGGAACCATGGGAGGGCACTTGTGCTTGAGGTCTAATTGCAATTTCTCCCTATACTGGGCCTTGGTATATTTTAAATTCTCGCCGACTAAATTTGTAACCACTTTCTTGTTGAAAGTGTTGCCGAACAAGTTTACCATGTGGTCTATTAAATCATCTTTAATTTTTCTATCTTGGCCATTCCACCATGTGTGAATGGCGGGGCCAAACAACTCCAATGATTTGTCATTTAAGTTTCTATAGAAAACATTGTTTCCTGTAGAAACGTGTTATCCAATAATTTATAATAATCTCAACAAATGTCCATTTCAATTTCATGAAAAAAATGAATCAATTAATTAACAATTACCTGCAATCTTCTGAATCTTGATCGGAACACATGCGTCATCCACTAGAAAGGTGACATCTAGTGATCCAGTGCTTTTAATTCGTTCTTCTCCATGCATAATATTTTCCTCTCCATCTACAGTACGTTCCTCTCCAGATTCATGTGGAGTCCTAGGCTCCGGCGTGTCATGCCGGTCAAAATCATTGCGCTCATCAATGGATTCGAGGGGAACCTCAAAAGGCTCAAAAAGCCTCACTTGCACTTTTCCATGTTGACATTTTTTTTTGCATTGGACCATCACTGCTACCTATAGCAGTTGCAGGATCGGCAGGTTCCCGACGCACGGGGTTTAAAAACTCCTACAAACGAAAAAATTTACTTTATCAGATCATATAGAAAATATAAAACAAAAAAACGGATATGAATTTGTCATAGTTGATAAAATTATGTGAAGATGCCACTTACCCCAAAATTAGTTATTGTATTTTGTAGCTCTACAATTCTTGCCCTGTCCTCCTGTGTCAGGGGTCTTTTGCTAAGCAAACCTAGATATTCTATGTTAGCCTTCTTCAAGGCCTTCATTATAGTTGTTATTGGGTTAGTGGAATAAAATATTTTGTCCTCATCAATATCCTCAGTGGAAGCCTTTCCACGTTGACCATGCCACAATACATTGATGAATAAAATTAATGAGATGAACTTTAACATTTGAGAAATTTAGTTATTGTAGTTATACGTTATTACTGTATGTAACATTTACCTGCTGAGGCACAACGAGTGCCTTTCCACGGTCACCCTGGATAGATGTAGCAGGTGATTTTCGGACACAGTCACCCTGGACAATAGTTGACACAATAAATCAATCAACAAAAGTTATGAAATTCACCTATAACATTTAAAAAATGAAATATTGGAGTAATATCAGAAAAAATAAAGAAATTTTAGAAATTTAGTTGTTGTAGTCATAAGTTATTACTGTATTTAACATTTACCTGGTGAGGCACAATAGGTTCCTTTCCATGGTCACCCTGGACAGATGTAGCGGGTGATTTTTTGCCACGGTCACCCTGGACAGATGCTGACACAATAAATCAATCAACAAAAGTTATGAAATTCACCTGTAACATTAAAAAAATGAAATATTGCAGTAATATCAGAAAAAGAAAAAAAATGAAATTGCAGAAATTTAGTTATTGTAGTCATAAGTTATTATTGTATGTAACATTTACCTGCTGAGGCACAACGGGTGCCTTTCCACGGTCACCCTAGACAGATGTAGCAGGTGATTTTCGGACACGGTCACCCTAGACAATAGTTGACACAATAAATCAATCAACAAAAGTTATGAAATTCACCTATAACATTTAAAAAATGAAATATTGGAGTAATATAAAAAAAAAATGAAATTTTAGAAATTTAGTTGTTGTAGTCATAAGTTATTACTGTATTTAACATTTACATGGTGAGGCACAACAGGTGCCATTCCACGGTCACCCTGGACAGATGTAGCAGGTGATTTTCTGCCACGGTCACCCTGGACAGATGCTGACACAATAAATCAATCAACAAAAGTTATGAAATTCACCTGTAACATTAAAAAAATGGAATATTGCACTAATATCAGAAAAAAATAATGAAATTTCTGAAATTTAGTTGTTGTAGTCATAAGTTGTTACTGTATTTAACATTTACCTGCTGAGGCACAGGGTGCCCCTCCATGGTCACCTGGGACAGATATAGCCTGTGATATCCAACTATCACCCTGGATAGATGTTGACACAATAGATTAATCAACAAGAGTTATGAAAGTAATTGTAACATTAAAAAAATGAAATATTGCAGTAATATCAGAAAATAAATAATGAAAAATGAAATATATGCAGTAAAAAAATGAAATATTGCAGCGATAAATTGTAACAATGATTGAACAAAGGTTGAGTTGAATGGTATGTAATATATTTACCCCCATATCCGCACCCCCTCCACCTATTCGATTCAAGTTGTAATCGATCAACAACTCTTCACCTGGAACTATTGCTTTTGTTGCACATACAAATATATGATTTCCTTCGCGTCCCTCAAATATGCAATTCGGTTTTTTAGTTGTTGCCACTGGTTGTGTACTATTTATAAAACCCGCAATGTTTCCAATAGCTTTTGGCCTTCCATCAATATACATAGTTTCCCCTTTATTTTGATTGTTATCTACTAGTTGTATATAATTTGCAGCAACTCCGTATCTCCGCATACTTCGCGTATATTGGACCAACATCAACCAATGATTGTATTTGTATAATGGTCCGACATACTCCATCAATTCAATTACAGTTCCATAGTCGACCTTTATGCCATCCATGGAAAATAACCCCAATCCATGCAAGGACAAAGGAGCAATGTGATACATCCTCCCACTGATGAAGAAATTTGTGTTAGAATATAGAAGATGGTGTGCTCATTTTACCATTGACG
>SNQJ01S0020463.1:121709-135798 GCA_010110895.2 Picea sitchensis
ATAATATATTATCAAGGAAAAAACAAGCTACATGAAATTTCGACATTTTAACAAAAAATTACAAGTTAAATGAGTACATTAATAAAAAAAACATACTAACCTTGCAAGTTCAAAATCCGAGCTATGTAGATCGAGAATTGGATTTGTTCAATCGATGGGTGACAGAAAAAATAAATAGCTCAAACAGAAGCCAAAAACAGTGTCACAACTATATAAATTGTGTCACAAAGTCTCTTAAAGTCATGTATATATAGATCAACTAGTCAACTAGCCGTTAACACCGACCAATGAGATAGGCAAAATTTTCATGGCAATAGTGATGAACTTTTGTGGCAATAACAACGAACTTTCGTGGAAATTGCCACGAAAATCCCGACCAAGTTAAAAAAAGCTTTTCGTGGCTATATCGACGAACTTTCGTGGCAATATCGATGAAAATCCTGCCCTATTAAAAAAAAAACATGAAAATAATGGAAACGTGGAAAATTTTTGTGGAATAATCCGCCCATATGTAGTAGTGGGGGGGGGGGGGGTCAAACAAAAGGATTTTGGTAGGTATTTACAAATATCTAGTGAAATTAGGGGTATTCTTTAATACCCCATGAACACATGCGCTATGTCACAAGTTCACTAAGTGAAGACCCTGTGAAATCGCATTGAGAATTTTTCTCCATTGTCGAATGACTAAATTTTCCCACTGAGCATCTCTCCTCCTTGTTGGGTTGTGTAAAAGAGTATTTGGTCAGTTGGTGTGAGTTTAGAGGGAGTTTTGGGTTTTAAAACAATCTAGTTGCTTAACATTAACACCTGAGTGTCACCGCCATGTTTCATTTAATTTTAAGCATGTACATTGATTACTCTTGAACTTTGAGCAGTGTAATAAGTTCATTCTTCATCTATGTTGATGAGATGGATAGGCTATAGGCCCATTGTTTACTGATCAGACACGAATCGATTCTTCTGCTTGATTGCACAAAGCATATCTGTTGGGCCTTGACCATCCTCTCTTGAGCCCATTGCCCCATGTTAGAAACTTGTTTCTAAGAGAAATCCATAGGAAATGTTTTTACTTCAGAGGACCGTGAAGCTTCCAAACTCGTTCCCACCACCACTACGGAGGCCCATTGAACTTTTCTTCCATTTGAGCTTTGTATCCAAGTTTATGGTAAAATCACCAGTCAAGGTATTCTTTCACCATGCAAGATAATCATGGTCTTCTTCAACTAGATTTATATGTTTGGAAAACAACTTACCAACATAACTGTGCCATTCCTCTTCATGCTCACCGATCAACTCCAGATCTTCCTTTGACTTCCACCCTCGTCTACCAATACATGTATGATCCCGTTCTTTGGCATCCCAAAGAGAATAGATATCCTGATTGTGAAGGAGAACCGACAGATCCTCAGAAAGTCTAAAATAGTCATTCGCGCCAACCCACATATATTCTCCTATTTTGACATTCTTACCATTGTGAGTATACAGATTTTCACAGTTAGTCATAATGCTAGAGAGATTTATAGATCAAACTATGTGTGGAGTTTTAAAATGTCCATTCATTTATATTGACTTATCTCAACACTCTTTTACAACACTTCAACTTTTTGTGTCCTTGATGATGGGTGGAGTGTCCACTCGAAAGGTTGGACATTTCAAAACTCCACACATATTTTCATCCATAAACCTCTCTAGCATTATAACTAACTGTGAAAACTTGCATAGTCATATTGTTAACCTCTATGAAGAGGAGGCCTAGATATTCGAAAATTTTATAATAAAAATGGCTAAAAGAGTTTATGACCTCACCTTTTTGAAGCGTTTTCATTACTCCAATGCTCTCCCTCCGTTCACACACGTCCATCAACAAAATCAAAGATCGGAGCTCACTCACATTCTCACCAGGGCCAAAAAAATCCATTTTGCAGGTCGAGATCCATCACAACAGGTTTGAGCTCAATCGTCTATCTTTGAAAGTTTATAAGCTCCTCTTAAATTGTCTTCCCTTTTTTCTGCTAATTCTTGGTCTAATTTAGATCGTAGATCTTACTCCACAACTTTTCATATTTTTGAATCTACAACTAAAAATCAAATCAGTAAATTTTTTAAGTTGTTTTCTCAACAATTCCAAGCTTGTCCTCCTACTCATTTTGAAACCCTTAACCGAGAAACATCCTTTGCCTCCCTCATTTATACTTCATATCATTCTTGTACTTCTTCCTCTCCACCCGAGCCTCCCTAATCCTTTCTAAATAGTACACTCTCCCAAAACTCTCATTGCTCATCCACTAACAAAACCTCGCCTGTTGTGCACTGTTTGTCCTCTAGTGTAACCTTACCTGCTTTACACTATTCAAAACCTCCATGCAACCTTTCACTTTCTCCCACCGAAGTGCTCTCGACTTCCTCCCTATCTACAACCTCACTTCCTTATGACTCCTTTCCACAGATGATCGCTACCAATCAACTCGACCCATGCTCAAATTTACACTGTATGGCCAACATGTTCACTCCCTCCTCATCTCTGCAATTATTACCTTTTCCATTGTGTGACTCATCACCTTCAAAGAACCCTAATCAATGAACCAATCACCACCAACAAAAGCGTAACCCTAATCTCGACGTGCACATCCTCGCTCAGAACCTCAATCAACTCTACAATCTCCACATCGCTTTAAATCGCCCTATGGTTTCAAAATAAAATGAAACTCACGTTGCTTTGAATGACTCGACCCATGACCTCGACCTCATGAACCAATCCCCCTCCCCTAACCCTAAATATATTGACAACGGACCCCCAACTAACCTATCCAATTTTAAGTCTAACACCAATTTTCTTCCCCCTCAAGACTCAAATTATTCCTCTTCGTCCTTTTATAATAATCCTTTACCACCAAATCAATAAAGCCTTACCATTTACAATAACCAATCCATCACAAACGACCCTACCCACGACCTCGACTTCACGAACCATGCCCCCAACCCTAACCCTAATTCTTTTGACAACAGGCCTCCAACTAACTTATCTAATTTTAACTCTAACACCAATTTTATTCCCCCTCAAGACACATATTTTGCTTCTTCCTTTTCTAATAATCCTTTAAACAATTCTCTGTCTAAATAAGGCCTTGCCATTAATAATAATCAATTATCCCCTCGACCGCCTCCTTGTAACCCTAATCCTTCAACTTTTATCAACCTTTCCTCGGTAAAGTTAGACCCTCATACTCTCCAACTTCTTGAAAAAGGGTTTGATTTCACTTTAGCCCCTAAACGGATCCCCATGGAGGAAATTATTTTCTCTATTGAATCCATTACCCACCAATTGGATCATTAAGCCGAAGAAATTAGAAAAGAATGTGGGCGGATCCTCCAGCGGTCTAAGCCTCCAAAACCCAACCTCTCTAAAGAACAATTTGAAGCTATCCGCCGCCTTAACAAGAATCCTGACATCCTGGTCCTCAAAGCTGACAAAGGAAATGCTACTATGGTTATGAACTCCGTGGATTATGAATCGAAATTACTTGACCTTTTTTTGTCTCTACCTATAAAACCTTAGCCAAAAACCCTATTAATACCATCACCACCATGGTCACCAAAGCCATCAAATATTATTCCTTGGATCCTAATATCCAAAAGCGTCTCCTTCCTCATAACCCCCAAACCCCGAGGATCTATGGACAACCCAAGATCCACAAAAAATACATTCCGCTCAGACTTATAATTAGTGCCATAGGAGCCCCTACTCATGCCCTCTCTCGATTTCTATCTGACAAACTTCAAACCTTCGTCGATAATACCTCCTCCTTTATTAAATATTCCACAAATTTCATTCACAAAACCCAAAATCTTCACCTTGATGATGACGACCTTATAGTCAACTTTGATGTGGTATCTTTGTTCACCAAAATTCCAATATAGAAAGCCCTCACCCTCATTACCCAAATGGTTGACCTTGAAACCCTTAACCTTATCAATATTTTCCTTTCCTCTACCTTCTTTACCTTTAAGGGGATTTTCTATGACAAATCGAGGGTGCAACCATGGGATCCTCCCTTTCCCATGTGGTGGCTAATATTTTTATGGAACACTTGGAGTCTCTAGCCTTAAGAACCTCTCATATCAAACCCAAATGATGGTTCCACTTTGTCGATGACATGTTTGTCATATGGCCTCATGGCCATTCCATCCTGATCCCTTTCTTCAATCATCTCAATAACCTCTCCCCCCACATCCAATTCACTATGGAAACCCAAAAGGACAACTCCCTCCCCTTCTTGGATGTTCTCATTTCTCGTCTTCCTGATGGATCTCTATCCCCAAGTCTATAAGAAAAAAAACTCACACTGAGAGGTATCTTAATGCCAACTCCCAGCATCACCCAACTCAAAAATCTATTGTCCTTAAAACCCTGATCACTCCTTCCCTCCACATATCCGCCCTTCAATTCCTCATGGAGGAAAAGGCCCATTTAACCAAAACCATTTTTTCCAATGGCTACTCTCTCTCCCAAATTAACCAAGCATTTCGCTCAGCCAAAAAACCTAAACTAAAACGTCCTCATCCTCCTCTCTTCCTCGTGCTCTCCTCTCTCTCCCTTATATCCAAGGGACCACATATTATATTTCCAAACTCTTGGATAGGAAGAATATCAAAACTATGTTCAAACCCCATAAAACCCTAAAACAACTACATAATTGCGAAAGATAAATTTGACCCGATGCTTGATCCAAGAGTTTACCAGATTCTGTGCTCTTGTGGGAAATCTTACATTGGCCAAACTGAAAGATCCTTTAAATCTAGGCTTAAAGAGCACATAACTGACACTACCCATAACCAAACCTCCAAATCTGCTATTGCTGAACACTCTTTTAATTCCAAACACTTGATTTTCTTTGACCAAACCAAAATCGTAGCCCCAACTCCTCATTACTCCACCTGTCTCATTCGGGAAGCCCTTGAAATCGAAAAATATCCCAATAACTTTAACCGTGAAGATGGATACAAACTTAGCCATTCTTGTAAACCTATTCATCACCTGAACCAATAGACCTCTGCCCGTAAGACCAACCTCCATCCCATTAGTCCTTCCCATTGGGCCAAACTGCTCCCTAAGTTTCCCATTGGGCCAAACTAACCCCTAAGTTTCTTTTTATCTCCTGGTTTCTTATCTCAACCTCTATAAATCCTCTATCCTTTTCTGTAGTTCTTTCATTTCCCCCCCTTCCTTTTATTTGATCTCTTAACCCTTTATCCTTTAAATTTTTGTTTCCTTTTAAACCCCTTTCACTTAGTTTATTAATTTTCTTCTTTAATCATTTATTCTCCTTCTACTTTCCTAATGTTTCTCTGCCTTAACTTTTATCTCCTCTCTCATCACTTTCTTTTCAATCCTCTCATTTTTTCCCCTTTCTTTTCAATCTTCTCATTTTTTCCCCTTCCTTTTATTCGATCTCTTAACCCTTTATCCTTTGAATTTTTGTTTCCTTTTAAACCCCTTTCACTTAGTTTATTAATTTTCTTCTTTAATCATTTATTCTCCTTCTACTTTCCTAATGTTTCTCTGCCTTAACTTTTATCTCCTCTCTTATCACTTTCTTTGCCTTAACGTTAATCTCCTCTCTTATCACTTTCTTTTCAATACTCGCCCTCTTCCCACAACCTCCTTTCTTTTTCACTCTCTCTAATAGATCTCTCCAATTTTATTAACTCTTTTTAATCATCTTTCCCTACTCTAGTCACTAATCTTCCCTAATATACATTTTTCCTCACCTTAATCTCCATTCATTTATATTTACTTACTTGACAATGGTTAAATCTCCATTCATTTATATTTACTTACCTCAACACTCTATTACTACTCGAAACATCACACAGTTTGATCCAGAAATCTCTTTAGCATTCATCTAGAAATCTCTTTAGCATTCTTACCATTCCCAATGATCAAACTAATTTTAGACCACTTCAACTAATTTTAGATCACTTCCTAGTGTTGATGTTGAGTGACTAGAGAGTTCCCAATAACAACATCTCAACCTCTTCGTGATTATCACCCTATTTTATAGCATGAGATAAAACATCTAGACTCTAACAACCTAGAATCTAAGCGTGAAATCATTATTGGTTGATTTTGCAATACATAATTTTTAAGTGCTTTTTAAAAAGTTCATAAAAAAATAAAAATAAAGTTGTTGCAAAGTTAATAATACAATTGTAAAAAATAAAGTAGTTAATGAAACAAAATATTCATAAAATTTTGTATTTTTGGGTATTTGATGTGTTTGTGAATTTTGCAAATTATATCATTTTTATGTATTTTCAAACTTATATTATTTTGTATTTTCCTATGTGAAAAAGGTAAATTAACACAAAATTAGTGAAGAGTTAATATGAAAAACACTAATCCTAAAGTAAAAAAAAAAGTATATTAAACTAGAAATTAGTTAGTAACTATAAAACTAATTTAAAAAATTAAAATTAAAAAAACAATAAAAATGAAAATACATTGAAATGTTTAAAAAACATGTTAATATTGCTTTGATCTTTTTGTATTTTAGTTAGTTAAAAATAAAATTAAACTAATAAAAAGAAAACAAATAAAAAGATTATATACATAAAATTATAAAAATGAATGAATTGTCACTTGTATTTTGTATATTTTAAAAACATTAAGTTAATAGGAATGTAGATGAAAAAGAAACATGTTAGTATTGCTTTATTTTTTTGTGTTTTAGTTAGTTAAAAATAAAATTAAACTAATAAAAAGATTATATACATAAAATTATAAAAGTGAATGAATTGTCACTTGCATTTTGTATATTTTAAAAACATTAAGTTAATAGGAATGTAGATGAAAAAGAAACTTTGAAAAAAAAAAAAGCATTTCAGAGCCTAGAGTTTAATCTTTATTTTTAATGAAACCCCATACTTTTCTTTGGGTTTGTTCAAGCTTTTAAGCGTCTGAGTAGGTTTGGACCAGAATACATCAGACAGTGAACAACCGATCACAGAAGAAAAACAAAAAAATAAATAAAAATAAATTGAAGTTGGATTTTAAACAGAGCAACTATCTTATTAACACAACCCAAACTCAATTCGTTCTTGGTTCCTTCTACACTCTGCAAGACATTCCCTCTCTCCAAGTTTTTCCTTTTCTTAGCAAGTTGTCTGCTGCTCATCATTTTATAGTATTTGTTGGGTAGTTCTGGTAGTTTGGATTAACGAACAAAGGCTCGTATTAGCTAGAACCGTCATGATTATCCTTTTTAATAAAATATATATATGAAAATGACATTTGTTGGGGAATTTTGTTATTATTCTTTTATCTACGTGCCAATTTTTTCGTATCTTGACCCTGTGAGAATTTTGGAACTGGTGAGTCTGATACTTTCACATAGCAATCCCTTTACAATACCGACCTCACAGTCTTGGGTATGTTAATTTCATACCATGAACAAAGTTATATCTATTAGAATTTACTCAGACTTTAGACTTCAACGTTCGTTCCTGAATATACATTCTCAGATATGAAAGTAATGAAATATCAGAAGCTAATTCCAACGCCTTGCCGACATACTCATCTTTTAGTTTGGTAAGGCCATTTAGAATGTGATTGTTACCAAGCCTTCAATCGAAACGTTGTATCACCGTGAAGCCTTTCCATTCTGCACTTGCACGAGATCTTCTCATTTTCAATTTTCGCTATGTATCCCTGTTGTTCTAAAATCAATGGAATTTTCATTATTGGACTGATTATAACTTCATCTGGTCCCACCTCTCCTAAACTGCATGTCTGTTGTCTGTCAAATCTCTCCTTATCGTCTTCAGTTTGAGCAAATAAACCTGTTGAACCAACTCATTACAGAAGTCTTACACCCATATTGCAAACATGCATAGACCCTGCTATGGTTGGCCTCGAAATATCATGATACAGATGCATGAGAAGGATAAAGTATTTGGCACAACAATGAATAAATAGAAGGGTTGTTTACGTGAGTCGATGATAAGGCAATATCTAGCAGTGAACTGTTGTAACAAAGGATATTCAATCATAATTGTATTGAAAAGATATCGCTCATATCGGTGTTGCACAAGTAATTATTGTACTGATCTGGTTGGAGAATGTATATGCTGAACCGTTTGGCCTTCTGAGTTCACGGAGTTTGATATATCATCCACAAAAAAAGGGAGTCCTGGAGTCATCATCAACTGGAAGGAATTGCTCAAGGCATTGATAGAATCGCTTGCCAACAAAAACCCGTATATTGGCAATAACGTCATTGGATCTGAGATATTCCTTTGTAAGAAACTGCACTAATTTGATTTGTAAGAAACCACACTAATTGGAATTGAATCGAGTCAAACAGATCAGAGCAATTGTAGGTTCCAATTGAGACTTCACCACAGAGTTGCAATGTATTATTTTTTTATGATATTAGTCGTCCTGACCTGTAAGGGAATTAACTGATAAAGAGTTGCAATATTCCCATTTTATGTACCATAATACCTTATGATATTCTATCTCATAGTATACAAAAATAATTATGCTAAAAGGCATACATCTATTGACTATTGAATATGGGCACATTTAAAAAGTTTTTAGTGCTTAATCATTTTTAGGTTATGAGTGATTAGGGTTTCATTTTTTAAGGTCAACCTAAACCTTTGGCCTTCACCAGCCACGTTCTGGACACACTGCCTCCTTCCAACCAACTCCTTCCCTCCACCTCTGGACAGTTTCTCTTTCCCAACAGTTCAGGTTTTGCAAGCCATCTTTTTTCAAGCAACCACGAATTTGTGACTGTGCTAATAATATATAAGATAACATTAAAAGATGAAGCCAGTAAATCTGCAATGAATGCTTTAGGCAGTGTATATCTCTGTTGTACAATACTATTATAAGAGTTATTTCCTGAGCGTCATTTGTATGAGCACCGTCCATGGTTGTTTTGTCATTTTATTGTCATGAGCTGACGTCTCTAGCTTGAAAACTGAGTTTCCCAAGCCGTGTAAGCGTTTTTCCACCGGGAATGTTTTGTTGTTTGGATTCAATACATTCGACCCATAGAAAAAAAGTAATTGTCACAACTAATATTGCAGGGATAAATGGTTGTAGTTCTCTCATTGATCTTCGGAACTGTGTAAATTGGCAAATCCACCAGAGTTTAGCCCCTTCTTCAAGATTGAATAATACATTCGATCATAGGAACTGTGTTCAATCAATAGACATGCTATTTTGTCTCTCAAGAAGAAAAATGAAGTTTTCAAACCAGACGAAGGCGTATCTTTGTAACGCTTGGAAAAGAGAAATGACATCGTACTAGTGCACTTTCATTGGAAGATGTCGATTTAGATGAAGCAAATGTTGACTTGTCTTTGTTCTAACGGATTATGACATCGATGTCATACCCGACATTACTATTGATGATGGAGAACATCAAGTTTATTATACCTGCCAAAGGTACAGTACACTATAATTGCTTTGTAGTAAATTTGTTTTGATTTTTAAATAATATATATTTTTTTCATTTTTTGCTATAAAGCTTTATAGTTAAGAACATGTATTTTCTCTTAAGAGGTCACAAGTTCAAATCCCGAGGGGATAGGGTATGTATACCTTAGTAGACTTTACTAGTCAAATCGTTGGGTGGAGGGGGGTCCCTTGTCCCACAAACAAGGGGGTCTCATACACCAATTTGGTGTGGCATGGTAGTGACCTTAAAAATAGATTATTATTATTATTATAAAGTCTTTAAAAAAATTATCTATTAAGTTGATTATTCTTTAAATTGAAAAATAAATTTTGAATTTTCTAAATATAAATTCATATTTTGTGATTGGTTGTCAACTATGATTAGACAATTTTTATGTGGTTTTATACTTAATTGTTAAATTTTAAAAATTAAAAATTAAAAAATCAAACATCTTGCCATGTAGGATTAATTATGGCCATCAATACTTTCTTTCCAAATGAAAATTGGCTCTAATTTTTGTATGAACAAAAATTCATTTACATAAGCAAGAAGCTTCCCAAAGGATATCTCTACTGGAAAAACACAGAATTACAATTCGACAAAAAGTCAAGCTAAGAGTTCCAGGGACTCCAAGCCTCTCTCTAGTTCAACCTGGAAATAAAACCAATAGTATCCCATATCCATACCAAGGATTATATATCACACTCCACAATCAAGGGTTGATTAATAAGAAAAGACAAAAAGGCAATCATAATAGATTGATCTAAGACATAGGACCAATCCTCCCATCAATCACTGAGAAATAAGTTAGTACTCCTTTTTGTTCCAACAATCCTTGCTTGGAAAGGGAATCTGTCTTTGTATTGTATTCTTGAAATATGTGAGTGAACTTTATATCTTGGAAATTTGTGGTGATTGATCTTGTCCTACACATCTAGCCTTCAATTTCAGTGGCATGTAGATTAGTTTTTTTGTTCAGCCAATCTATTATAACTTTAGAATCACCCAAGAGAACTAGTCTATTGATATCCCAAAGTTTTGCAAGCGTAAGTGTCACCCAGGCACCAAATAATTCCGCTTTGGTATTTGTACCCCTCCCGCAGTTGATAAACCATCTGATTACTACTCGATCTGGCTGTTTAATTACCTATCACTCCCCCCACTCCACATATTGCACCTCCTCTGACTGAGACCCCATCAAAGAAGGCGGTAATGAAATCCTCCAAATGTATGAGAGTCTCTTGTACACGGAAAATAATTACTGTTGATATTAATGCGAGGGTTGTAAGCTAATAATCACACACAGAGATTACAACCCGATGGATGGTACTTTTCATTGAAAAATTGCACAGTTCCTTCGAACCAAATAAACCGGCCAATAAAGCTGCCGAGTAGTGAACAATTTTATTTAGAACCAAAGCTAACCAAGTTGAAGTTTACCCCTCCCATCAGTTTTAACATTGAGAAAGGAAGTCGCTCTGGCCCATACAATCTCGGTGAAAGGGCACTTAACAAATAAGTGATCACAATCTTCATTGTTAATCTTGAGCATGCAAATGCAGATCCACGGCCTTTCCTCTTTAACATCTCCAAGGTTAGAATTTTATTTTCTGAAACCATCTAGATAAAGAGTTTCATCTTTAACTAGACATTCCACTTCCAAAAGGATAACTTCCATCATGTTTGCGCCGGGATATTAAGAGTGGACATAATTTCATTATAAATGTTTTTGACTGAAACAATGTCGGATGCATCTCTTCCTGTCCATAAAAGATTGTCTTCGCTGCCTTGAAGAGAAACCCTTGTAACATTTAAATGAAATAAAAAAAGTCCCATTCTGCCTTTTGATAATCCATCATCCCCAAAATTGTGCCATCGAGCCACGATTCCATCAATGTAAAAGGATAGGAACAAGTCGTTGCATTTGCTAACACTGTTACATTTTTTTTATGCAGGCACACAACTTAACAAATAAGTGATCGCAGTCTTCATTGTTAATCTTGCAGAGCATGCAAATGCCCGATCCCTGCCGGCCTTTCCTCTTTAACATCTCCCAGGTTAGAATTTTATTTTCTGAAACCATCTAGATAAAGAGTTTCATCTTTAACTGGACGTTCCACTTCCAAAAGGATAACTTCCATCCTGTTTGCACTGGGAGATTAAGAGTTGACAGAATTGCATTATAAATGTTTTTGACTGAAACGATGCCGGATGCATCACCTTCTGTCCATAAAAGAATGTCTTCGATGCCTTGAAGAGAAACCCCTGCAGCATTTAAATGAAAGCAAAAAAAGTCCCATTCTGCCTTTTGATAATCCATCATCCCCAAAATTGTGCCATCGAGCCACGATTCCATCAATGTAAAAGGATTGGAATCGGTCGTTGCATTTGCTAAAATTGTTACATTTTTTTTTTATGCAGGCACACAATCGTTTCATCGGAGAGGAGGGCAGCTTCTCCCATACCTGGGATTTTATCTTTGGCGATTTTGATAAGCTGACCAGTGCTAGGCACCCAACTCAACCATTGTTTAATGATGTGAACCGAACATACTAAGCTAGTCCATATTCTGGACGCACCTTTGGTCTTGTGATCAACCAATCTAAACTAGTTTGTCAAGGATAATTTAGGGAAATATTTTTCCTTTAGAATGCTTTGCCAGATGCCCTCTTGAGTGAGCACTCTCCAAAGAGTGTTAATTGTTAGTGCTTTGTTGAAGAAGAGGAGGTTTCTAAAACCCCAACCACCATTTTTCTTTGGTCGAGAGAGGACATCCCATTTGCATAGGTGGAAGTGTTGAGTGTCTTTTTGTCCATTCCAAAGGAAATGGAACATTAGTCTTCTGATCTTTCCTAGCACTGATTGCGGAATAGATTCCAGCGACATCCAATAGACTGATTGTCCCTCCAAAACAGATTTAATAAGAATGTATCTCCCACCCAATGAAAGCCAACAATTACACCAATTATTTATCCTTTTGGTTATTCTTGCCACCAACTAATCCCGATCTTCTGCTTTGTGAGCTCCGGTCTTGAGATAGTAGCCCAAATATTTGAAGCCCGAAGATAACTCACTGAAGGTATAAGGAAGAAGATTTTGTAAGGATACCAGTTCCGTTGCCGAAAGTCTTGCATAGTGTACTATATTTTTTTTTTTGTTTACCAGTAATCCAGAAGCTTTACAAAAGAGGTTGATTAATTTGTCAATTTCCCACCATTCTTGAAAATTATCTTTAGTCATAATGATAATATCATCAACAAATAACATATGTAAATTTTTTTGTAGGCGAGAAACCTTGATACCTGTAACCTTACCTTCCTTGATGGCTTTCTTTAGAATTAAGCTGAGTCCCTCCATGGTAAGAATAAAGAGTAATGGCGAAAGCGGGCAACCTTGGCCCAATCCCTTGCCACTTTTAAAAAAATCTGTAGCCTCATCATTTATAAAAACTGAATATGTTGGTGAAGTTACACAAGACATAATCCAATTATCCATCTGTATCCCAAACTCCGCTTTTATCAATACCAGTCTTAGGAATTGCAAATCAACGCAGTGAAAAGCCTTCTTTAAATCCAGTTTTAAGACCATAGATTTCAAATTTTTCTTTTTAATACTGTCAATGTTTTCATGGGATGAGCCAATTGCATCCTGAATCATCCTTCCTTGAAGAAACCCCAGTTGTTCTAGTGAGAGGAATTTAGAAAGAATAGGCTTGATTCGGTTTGCTATGATCTTCGATATGATTTTATAGCACAAATTGCAAAGAAAAATCTGTCGGTAATCATCAAAGGTAACTGGTTTGTTGGCCTTCAGAATCAGTGTGATGAAAGTAGAATTTAAACTGTTCTCCACAACCCCATATCTCTTTGATTCCTCCACCATGTCAAGGAGGTCCTCACCAACAATATCAAAAAATAAAATGAAGAATTCTGAGGACTAGCCATCCGGTCCAAGGCTCTTCTCCTTTTTGAAATGGAAAAGTACTTGTTTCAATTCACCGGTTTAAATAATGTAATTGACTCTTCCTCCCAGACCATCTGAGGGTATAAATCCACCAGCTGAACTTGTTCAATTATATTTATTTCAACCCTAGATTTATAGAAAGTTTTAAAATGTTGGGAGGTTGCTGCTTTCATGGTTTCCTGATCTTTATAAATTTGTCCATTATCATCAGAAATTTCCCAAATATGTTTTCTGGATCTATTGTTACTAGCCACTCTGTGATTTTTTTTTGTATTGCTATCCCCACTAGAGATCCAAATGGCTCTGCTACGGAGCCTCCAGAGTTCTTCATGTCCTCTAAGTAACTCGTTCCTTTCAAACTCTCGAAGTCTGAGTAGTCCACCTTCTTCAATATTTGTTGGATCGTCCACCAAGCGCAAAATTGAAGCCCTGATCTCGATTTCCAAAGTCTCTAATTTTGCCAATTTCCTTTGTTTGCTTTCTTTATACCATCGTTTGGCAAGTGACTTCAAAATGTAAGTTTTAAACCTGCGAAGTAAAGCAATGCATATATATTCTTAAGCAATACAGAAATTAATCAATGGCTCATACACAGAATACACAGAGATCTTTACTGGAAACCCTCAACCGGGAAAACCTTTCTTTTTCATTATATC